>BQKZ01000469.1:56564-84632 GCA_036244855.1 Temnopleurus reevesii | reverse complement strand
CCCCCGCCCCCCCCCCTCCCCCTATTTTTATGATTTATAAGGATTTTCCCCCTAATATGGCCTGGAAAACGTCCTGTTTCGAAAAATTGGGAATGTGTATAGTTGAATGGTGGGGAGGGGAGGGGGTTGGGCCCATGCTCCTAACCCTGACCCTCTCATCAATATCAATATACATCTTCCTTTTCGTCTATTTCATATCTTGTGAGTTTGTTTGAGGTGGCAAATCAATTCAAGTGATCTCTAATCCTCATAGGTTTCATAGGCCTATATACCCTTCTTCTCTAAGGTAATACAGTCAAACTTCGTTATAGAGAGCACTGATATAACAAGCTCTCGTTAAAAAGGCAATTTTCCTGGTCCCATCTCTTTGCATTTTATTGTATTTTAACCCTGATATAACAAGGTTTCAATATAAAGAGGTAATTCCTCTGGTCCCAATTTCGAAACACGTTATGGTACCACCACCTATGTTCCACAGTTCAGAGGGCCCAGATGCATATTAATCATTGAGTAATACCGGTATATCTCACTATACCATTACATTTTCATTAACCCATTGACTACTGAATTTTGTAATTTCCATAGACTTTGTACCAGGAATACCTGGGAGGTGTTTCACCAAGATAAGAAAGACTTTACGCACGACTTTACGTTCGACTGGTAACACTTCTTGCGCGTAATGATTCATAATAGTGCGCGCATTCAGCGCAAGAATTGATACCAGTCGAACTTAAAGTTGTGCGTAACTTTAAGAATGATTTGGTGAAACACCTCCCAGGTTCCTGTAGTCAATGGATAATAAACAGAAGTCATGATATCTAGAATTAAAAAAAACACACAACAATGGGCCTATTTACAAGACTCTGTATCAAAAAGGCATGCTTAATCACATGATTTATTAAATATGTTCAGTCGTTTAAATTTCTCAATATTTGCATATTCACTTTAACATATAGAAACACATACATTTTGTATTGCTCATCCATAACAATCCTTTGTTTTCTATTGTATTGATATTACAAGGTTTCAATATGAAGAGGAAATTTTACTGGATTCAAGGACCTTTGAATAGCACTGCCACAGTTCAACTGTATCCCTTTTGAATTATTTCTTATTTGTGTGTGTGTACATTGCACTGATAAATACATCTATAAAATACAATCATATATATCTCACAAAGTACTATTTTCATACTTAGTACAATATAATAATGAATTGCGCAAGGTTTCATAAGGGGTGTACCCAGGGTTTATGAATCGGGGAATTGAAAAGGACTACTGCTGGCTTGAAACTAACGACCAAGCAAACAAATAAATTAAGTTCTGGGAAAGGGGTCAATAGATTTGGAAACAAATAGATTTTTTTTTACCACTGATACCTCTTTGATAACCCTTTTACGGTGATTAATTAAATTTTGACTTGTGTTTTGGTTCAGTAAATCTTTATGCAAACCCTAAAAAAGAGAAACAGAAGAAATAAATCTACCACAAATCTGACCATTAATATTATGTCATCATTTGCCGTTTCATGCAGAAAAATTTGAAAAATGAAAATCATAGCTAATCCTTATATCCTTTAAAATCACTATTTTCCATGCAAATTGGCAACTGTTAACTTTTCAACATGCTAACATTGTATTTAATTGAAATGTTACAAAAGAAGAATTGAATTATTGTTGCCAAAGTAGAAAAGGTATGGTTGATTAAATTTGTGGTGAAATAATTCCTGTCCTGAATAGGTTCCAAAAAGATGTGATCAAGCAAAAATAAAGGAGGGTTGTGGCCTTATTGTCCGTACTCTATGTAGTCTTATGGTAAGAAACATGATCACTCAACAGATCAACAGATCTGACACAATAAGCGCAGAAGAATACAGTGACAATTTGAAAAATAACTAGATGAATTAATCTCCTATTTTTCATATAACTTAATAGTAAGTGTCCATCAGAATAAGTGCAGTTACAAAACAATTAGTAATTTAAAATACACAAACCTATCCCAAATCTCATGGTACATAATTGAGAAGTATTAAAGCGAGAAGTATTATTCATTCAATGCTGCCTTTCAAACTGATCCAAAACAAAAATGAAAACTCTTTACTCTCATTTGAATTTAATTTTAAGAAAACTGCACAATAATGAACTTTTCATACAAAGGCTTCAAAATTGGAAGTATATGATGTCATCACTTGAAAACAGCAAATGGTCAACCATCCTAAATAACTGAAATAGCCACAACTTTCTGGTCATAGGCCATAGTTCAGGTCCGATCATTTTTGGTGGGTTGGTGGGTGAAGGGCATCAAAACAATTTGTTTTGGTCTAACTGGCAACATATCAAATGTCAGAGTGAAACGTAGTCATTACAATATTTGCATCCCATCATATCACAGTTTATTGCACATCGACAGTTCATTCGCCCAAAGAACTGGAATACCATTTTCATTTAATTTGTTGAATAAATGGCATAGTAATGGTTTTGGGATTGAAAGGCAATCCTTGGAAACGTCACCTCCATTTCATTAATCCCTCTCTATCACATAACTATTGTCCATTAAGTCAGTCTTTCATACCTTGATTAGCTAATATTAACTGACAGAACAACATCCCTGAAGTTAAAAGGCTTTCCTTGCTGCCTCCAACCATACCCTGTATATTTAATATTGACGGTCGACAGCTCCAACTTCTTCATTTGCTGAAAAACTGACATAGCAATGACTTTGAAATTGAAAGGCAATTCTCCCTATCGCATATAGCCGATATCACCAGATATCACCTTGTGATATCGATATCACGCACTTTGGCTTTGGCACGCTCACTTCCGGGATCCATCTTGATTTCACTGAATACTATCTACGCAATTTCAATCCATGTAGCGTAATCTCTTCGTTTCGCGTCGGAAGCCCGGCATTGGGCCGCTTCGCAAAAGAAACCCATATAACAAATAAATGCAGATATGAAAGAAAAATATATAAAATGATGCTTTTATTCACAAAAATCGATGAAAAAATATGACACTACAAGCTGCTGACGAAGTTTACCGTAGAAAGCCTATAGACTTTTGAAAACGCGCGAATGTTACCGGAAGTACCTGTGCCAAGAATTCGTAGAGCTATATGCGATAGGGAGAATTGTTATGTCATCTGCAATCCGTGATTCCTTGTTTGTTTTCTGTTACGCAACTACAGTCCATCAAGTCTTGATTGGCTGAATAACCTACATAGCAACAGAGCAAAAGGTAGTTCTTATATCACCTGCATCCCATCGTTTCCTGTCTGTTGCATATCAATCGTCCATTATTAGCTGGGGACCAGACATAGTGATGGCTTCAAGGTCATTATCTGAAGTAAAACTTAGTCCTGATACCACCTGCCTTCTAACAGACCCAGTCTACTGCGTATTGACTATTTATTGTTGGCTGGCAAACTGATGAGGTAACGCTCTCAACATCTTAATTTACTGAGTAACTGGCAGAGCACCGAATTTGGGATTAAAAGGCAGTCCTAATGTCCCACCAACCTTCTGTCATTCCCTGTCTGTAACATTTTTACTATTCATCAAGTCTTCACTCTCATGATTGGATGAATAACTGATATAGCAACATCCAGGGGTTACCAAGCAGTCCTATTGTCATCTGCCTCCCACCATTCCCAGTCTGTTGCATAACTACTGTCCATCAAGTCTTCAATCATTTTACTAGCTGAATGTCTGACATAGCAACAAAAGTGTCATTTGAAAGAGAGGTTGAATGTCAGCTGCCTCCTAACATTCCCTGTCTGTTGCATATTGTCTGTCCATCGTTGGATGAGGAACTGACATACCGACAAGTTCTTCACTTGCTGAATAACTGACATTGCACCAGCTTTGAGATTAAAAGTCAGTTTTATTGTCATCTGCCTCCAACCATACCCTGCCTGTTACGTATCGATTGTCCATCATTGGCTGGGTAACTAACATAGCGACGGCGGTCGGGAAGTTTGGATCTTTCTCTGAGCAGGCCATCACTATCTCCAAAGTGTCTCTCATCCGCACTGGAAAGTAAAAATAGAAAAGTGGTATGAACATAGAAGACATGGCATTTTCTACAATGTTACAATCAAATAAAGCTAGATTTCATAATGGTTTTTAAAGGAAGCAAAACTGTATTGACTTTTATGAGCCTTTATTAATTCTCATCAACCAGATGACAATTGCATGAAATGGTCTTTGCTATCATCTTCTTGCTCAAATATCTTAATTTCTTGTGCCACTCTCTTAACATAGGCAAATCAACATTTACCTTTCTAAGTTAGGAGCATAGCTAAGACTTCGCATGTAGATATGATCATTTCGCACAATTTGCCCCTAGATCTTTTCTGAACTGTTCTATTTTTCTTTGAAACATGGTAAATCATCTTCTGTAGACACCATGAACAGTACACAATCACACATATTTATACTTAAAAAAAACCCTGTTAAATGATTGACCAATCATAGCCTCTTATCATATTACTGAGGGTTATGCACAACTACATTTGTATCTGTATACCAAATTTAAAATGTTCTTCCTTTTGTCAGAAAAAAATGAAAAGAATGTCATTGTTTATGCATGTATAAAGGAAATAACCTCATTGAATCCTTATATTGATATGTAAAGTGGATGAAGAATTGTTTGCTGTTACATCACAGATCCCAACAAAGATACCAATTCAAGGATCCCATCACAAGACCGTTGAAAATTTATAACTTTTTAACGGATTGTATAATTTTGAACAAATTTTCAGTTTAATCATTTGTCTTTAATCATTGAGATTTCTCCTTCAATATTCACTTTGACTTACAATAGATGTGAGCACGCCAGGACGTAGTACATTATGAAACCAAACACTGTGAAGATCCCTGCAATGAAGTAGGCTGCTGTTCTTGAGGGTGGTAGCTGCAGACAACAAAATGGAGACAAATAAATGCTTTGTTTTGTCATGTGAAATATCAAATGGCAATGACAGATCTGCCAACCTGAAAATTCACATTTCAGCGGGATTTCACCACATACTCAGGGAGATCTTTCTCTTTAATACACAATCCAATGGGAGATATCAATGTATGAATTGCGAGATTGTACAAAATCTTGCATTTTTCACTAAAAAATCAGCTAATTTTCAGGGAGTCTGCTCCTCATTTAGGGAGACTTGGCAGCTCTCCAATGGACTTCCAGAGATTGGCCAAAACAAGATTAACCACATAGATTAAATTTTTTCCTAAAATGCATTTTAGGGAAAAAACATTATTGGAAACATACTTGCAGGACAGGTTTCCTACATGAGAACCCTTTATTACTCACCTCTTTGTAAGGGTTCTCCCAGTAGTTTTCACATGTCAAATAGGAACACACAGCTGTATCCATTTTATCTGAAAAATAAAGAAAATAAGATTTGAATAAACTATAAAAGCCATTAGTATTACATAAGCTTAAATTCTCCTTGGGGTTTTATTTTCACTTATTGGATTTGCTACAGTTTTTGCTAATTATGATAGCCATATACTTGTTTAAAATGATCTATTAAATCATGAAAAAAACCTGCTACATATGTATTAGGTAAATATATCTGAAATTCATTTAATTTGCAAAAATTGGTGTACATGAAAACATTTGCTTTTACAAAACATATATCAAAGGGTGTTAAGGATGTGTGATGTAAGGCTAATTTGTTTGACTTACTTATATATGGATAAAGACTGACGATATGAACTCAAATCAAAATTTTGTTCATGGACATCGTCTATCTGCAGTTCACATTGGCTTTGTATAGAGGACACAGTTCCAATGAAGAAAAAAATGTTTTACATTTATTTTGCTGACGACTTTATATCATGCTTTGCAAAAAAAAATTGCAAAGTAATATCTTTCAGACCTGTATCAATAAAAAATTTTATTAGAAAGAGGGCTAATCTTCAATATTAAGTGTTGAAATATCAAGGACAGCATATTTTTAGGCGTAAATATTCAGAATTGAATGAGAAACGCCTTTGAATATAAATTCATCATCATCATCATCTAATGGGAAGCAACACAAACCTATTAGGCTGTTCTTCTCTGCATTTGAAATTCCAGATGGCAGACATGCTCTCACAATATCCTGTAATGAAGAAAGAAGGGTAATTCAGAAAATTACCTCAGAGATACATGACTGTATACAGAGGTTGGATGTGATTGGACATGGTTGGATACATGTATCACAGGATTTCTGACATATCAGTCTCATTGCTGGTCCCAGCTCTTTGTATTCTTACATTTCTTATCCAACAAGATTCTTGATTTGAGAAGGTTGTTTTACGGGTCCAAGTCCCTTGTTATAATAATTGTTTTTACTGTACTCAATAGTGCTTGAAGGTAATGGTTCTGAGAACCAACACTGGATTATCACCATCCAAAAATGACCCTAAAGAAACACCTAAAATACAGGTCAGGATTCTTGAGTTACATGATATCATGATGACGCTTAAAAGAAGTGAAATCACTGGACCATATCCTTTGTTCAGAGTAGAGAGCTTTATTGTGAGAGCAGGTAACAAGAGAACACTGGTTTGCACTATTGTCCCTTTTGCTCAAATACTAAGACAAGTATTAAATCTACAACCTGTAAGTCTATTTACGTTTAAATTATGATTTACTAATGAATTTGCGGAACAATACAATAAATATTTTATGTTTCTTCATTTATAAATCTGGAGAAAAATAAAATCTTATTCAGGTAGCATACCCAGATAAATTGATAATCAACACATTTTCTCACAAACACCCTCGAGAGAGAAACAAATATTTTGGTAAATTGAAGAACACACCTGGCATTTCTTTTTGAGTACAGACAGGTCTTTTCCGTTGCAGAGCGCTTCATCCCAGAAAGAAGTCTTCTTTGTGCTGGCTACAATGTCACATCGCAGGTAATCACAGTGATCGGCTAGGCATACAGCTTCAGGTCCCTATAAGAGAATATGTTGATAAGAAGGTGTTGCTAGGAAGTTGCAATTCATTGAAAATCAGTTGCGAATAGGTGGGTTTTTTAGTAGATGCAAATTTTATGCCTTCTCTTTACACAAAGGTTGTTATTGATGACCAAAAACTTGCAAAGAGTCTGGCCCGACGAAGCAATAGGGATTATGTACAAACCGGATTTTAAGTATTGTAGTTCACTTGCTACTAACCTGTAACTATGTTTGGTTGCAAGACATAAATTTGAACCTATTAGTAAATTGACCAAACGAAATGCGCATTTTCCTTCACACAAGGTCTGTACGTCTAAGCAGTCATGTATAAAATAATGGATTTGATTAGCATCTGCTTATTAACTGTAACTTGTAATTGATCGCAGAAACATCCCCTATGAATGCAACGATTGGAGACTTTAGAAGTAAATATGTCCTTGGGATTCATTAATAAATTAATGAAATCCTTCTTTGAGATTTTGGATTTTTTTTTTATTGTTTTTTTGTTTTTAGTTTTCTTTTGAAATACTTTTGTTGCTTTTTTTTTAAAGCACGATATTCTGGGGGGGGCATTTCAAACTCATCTACATCTCTTGATATTAAATCTGTTAGAAGTTAAATAAATCCATCAGAGATAATAACCTATTCATATGAAATGTCTTTTATTTCATTGCTGCTCTAATATACAATTTTGAAAGTACCAATGTTTTTATATAGTCTGGAGGATTGTATTTTTTGCACCACCAGATAAACAAAAATTTATTTGTAAAAATAAATGGACAATGGAATGTATTTTAAGAAAGACATAATGAAACCAGATCCATTTTTCATTGTGTTTCTAGCTACCTTTAAATGGAGCTCACCTTCAAGACTGTGTCTGAATGTCTATTATCATAATGCTTGTCCAAGAAGAACTCATTGTAGAAAGACTTCCCACAGTAGAGACAATTCCAATTATTAGCGATCTCCGTCCACTTGTGCCTTTCATTGTCCCAGTACATGTTCCTGTCTGGCGTGAGGAGACATTCGGATCCGGGCGATAGTCCTTCCTTCTGCATAATGGCTAGGATAGACTAAAAAGTAAACAGGAAATGGAAAATAGCATCACCAAAATTAAATTTTCATCAGGCTGGATTTCATCAAGAGTTATTAAAGGGAAACCAACCCCTGGGATTATCATGCTCTAATTGAATGAAGAATAATCAGATGAACAACCTGTGAAAATTTGAGCAAAATCGGACAACCCGTTCAAAAGTTATGACTTTTCAAAGTCACAGAGATAGGATGATCCCTACTGCTCATGGGGATCCCTGCGATCGGCAAATTTGACGGAATCCGTGACGTCATGTCGGACAACTTCTCATTCACTCTGTATACAAATTTTCACATTTTCTCCTTTTTTTCGGAAAAGTCAACAAAATGCCAATTTTCGATCAGGGTGTAGCATTTCTGTATTGATTCTGCATGTATTTTGAGAAGAATGATATTGCAACCTTACTCTAAATTTTACATTAATCCATTTTTAAAAATTCTATGTACAAAGTGAATGAGAAGTTGTCCGACATGACATCACAGATTCCTTTGAATTTGCCGATCGCACGGATCCCCATGAGCGATAGGGATCGTCATATATCAGTGACTTTGAAAATTCATAACATTTGAACGGGTTGTCCGATTTTGCTCAAATTTTCACAGTTTGTTTATCTGATTTTTCTTCGTTCAATGAGAGCCCGATGATTCCAAAGGCTGGTTCCAATTTAAAGTTACAAATGACTTTAAGCTGAAATCTATCATAGCACATCATAATCTGTCACGGTTTTTCACAAAATCATTTGTAACATAAAATAACTTGGTGAATTGCCATCCAAGGAGGTGTTTCGCCAAGATAAGAAAGACTTTAAGAACGACTTTAAGATCGACTGGTATCCCTTTTTATGCGTAATTTTTCACACTTTTATGTGCATTCAGCGCAAGGACTGATACCAGATGAACTTAAATTCGTTCTTATCTTGGTGAAACACCTCCCAGAGCATAATAATAAAACATTTTTATTACTTATATTTGAATAGTAAATACAACAAAAAGGAAATTCTCCATAAAGTACATATAGTGTAGTGTAGTGAAATTTTTGGGGGATGGGGTTTGAATGGATTCCAGAAACACAATTTGCCAATAACTTTTTTGTTTATTCATTGTAGAGTGATTACTACAGAGAGAATATAAATATTCAATTTGCATACTATGTAAAGAAATGAGAACAGGGCATCTTGAATAGTACTACACCAATGTTGAATAAAGTACAAATGAACGCAGGATGTGACTTGATAAGAAAGTGTATATTTATTGACCTACCGATAACATGGATCCCACAGATCGGGAGAGAGAGCGAGAGAGAGAGAGCAAGCCAGGGGCCGCTCAAGATGGGGGTTGACAATTATCTTTGTGTATTGGAATCTACATTGGCGCTAATCTTGAACATGATACGAGGGTCAATATTGTCAAATGCTTCCGATAAATCTATCTTTTGATTGGTTGAATGTATAAATCTATTTTTTCAAAAATCAAAGAAAAAGATGGATATTCCTTTGAGAATGCCAATTGTAACAATAAATCTTACCCTGTCAAGAATTGACTGTGCAACCCTTGACCGACTTCTCGAGCAATCAGCATCTTGACATCGAACCAATTGAACAAAGATTACCTGAAGAAAGTACAAAAGAATTTGCTTTCAGGGTAATTAGAAATCAAAGTAGCTGTAAAGGAAATAATTTTCATTATCATCACCATGATCTATATTATCACTATCATGGTCAAGGCATCAGTACTACATTATCACTAATAATTCATTCCAATTATAAGTTATAATCACCATCAGCTCTGTCCATGACATCATTCAATAATCATTATCATTATCATCATCATCATCATCATCATCATCATCATCATCATCATCAGCATCATCATCATCATCATCATCATCATCATCAGCATCATCATCATCATCATCATCATCATCATCATCATCATCATCATCATCACGATCATCATCATCATCACCACCACCATCTTCATTATTATCATCATCACCACCATCATCTTCATCATTATCATCATCAATACCCCCATCTTCATCTCCACTATCATCATCCTCATCACCACCTCACTATAACCATAACCCTCATTACCACCACCATCATTACCATAATCATCATCATCATCATCACCTTCATCACCACGACTGCCATTACCATCATCATCATCATCCTCATCACCACCCTCCTATAATCATCACCTTCATCACCACGACCGTCATTACCATCATCCTCATCACCGTCATCATCATCATCATCATCATCATCATCACTGGTCACCACCAAGGCCAAAACCATCATTATCATCATCACCAACACCCCCATCTCCATCATCATCATCATCATCATTATCATCATCATCATCATCCAACATCCAACATCCATCATCATCATCATCATCATCATCATCTAGCATCATCAACATCATCATAATCATCATCATCAACATCATCATGTCCATCACCACCATCATCATAATCATCATCATCAACATCATCATCATCATCATCATCATCATCATCATCATCATCATCGTCATCCTCATCATCATTATATACATTTATCCGCATATCCAGCATCAAAAATTCATTACAATTACAAATACAATTAAAACCAATATCCATTTTTTTTTTTACATGAATGATGATGAAGCCAGTTATTCATTTTGCTTGGCTTTAAGTTATTTCCTTTTTGGTCATAAATCTACTTTTCCGTTTAGAACCAAGAACTTAGAATAAAGATATGATCTGTCAGAAAAATATCTTGGCGCTGCCAAAATCTATTGTAGTCAATGAAATCAGTGCCTGTGGCAGTGTGTATCACAATTTGGAAAAAGTCTAAATACATCGAACCTTACGAATGGGACCAGAGTAAAAAATAATTTGACAAATTTGACTCTGGCGCACTTGATTTTTCGCGTATTTTACGATTGATGAACCTAATTAAGAATTAAAAAAAATAACTTACCAATAGTAAAGGCAATGTGGACCATTCTATCTTGTGAAATGGCGTAGGATGTAGCGCCATAATGAAGAGCAAAAATATTTTCGAATGCACACTGTAAAAATCAACAATGCTTCGCGGCATCGCGGCTTCGGATCAAGACTAGTTTAATTGATTGCGTAACTTTTGTTTTGTTTTAGGTGGGCGTGACACAATGGCGGCTGCTGCAGTTCGACTTTCGATTGTTGAAGATGGCATTGCCATCATCAAAATGATCAGAGGGGATAACAAATGGAATCTACCGTTTGTAAAAGATTTTGGGAAGGCGTTGGATGAAGTCGAAAGGTAATTTTTCCTTGTCAAACATCAACATTTTGGGTACATGTCGGAGTGACACCATCATGCACCATGCACTCGATCTCATAATATAATCACGACCGTGATCTTTGCCGTCGAAGCGGCGGTGGCGACCCCTGATGGGTAGTCACAGGAGACACGATCTCAGAAATCATGATATTTTCTTTACCAGTGTCAGATTTAAAATGATTTCGGCCAAATCGTGAAATAAGTCACATCTTTATTCCTGGCAGGTCTTTTTTTGTGTACAATATCTATGGAGATTAATGAGGTTCCCCACCGCTGACTAAATCATAAATGAACGCAAGTCTATGGAGAGATGGCCTATTTCACGAGAATGCCACAATATCTATCATTTTCTATGATCTCAAGTCTCCTATGCCTATAACTGTGCAACGTATTATCATTCATAGTGCACTTGCATGCTCATTAATATTTCTGATGCATATTTTGTTACAATTAAATTTAGATTTGTGTTGTTTTAAATCATGTTTATCATAATCTGCCTAAATGACATTGAACAATATAGATCAAATGAATTGTCAAAGAGTATGATCTTTTTCCAACCCACCTAGATTACAATCAATATCGGACTGTTTACGGACACCTAAAAACAAATTATTATGTTCACCTGGATGTCACATATCAGTCAAAGGTATCTTGTGTGATGTTGCCTTTTAATCTTCAAATTCTTTAGGAATGAAGCAGTACGATCAGTCATCATAACTGGTCAAGGGAAGTTCTTTAGCTTTGGATTGGACCTTCCTTGGATAGCCGCACAAACTAAAGAGGTCAACATAAAATTTCTCCTTGCATCTGGTGCCATAATTGAAAGGATATCAGTATTTCCTATGCCAACTATAGCTGCTATCAATGGTAATGTTTGTGAAGTCAACAGAAACACATTTCAGAATTAAATAAGTCTTGAATCACAGTGTTAACTTGAACTTGCATTTGGTTTTCTATTCTCTTGCTACACCTTAGTAACCAAACTTAACATCATTATCCTCGATCATCATCATCATTATTATCATTTTCATCATAATAATCAGTTGTCATCACCATTATCCTCATAATAATCAATTATCATCCTCATAATCATTATAATCACACTCTGCACTTTCGTAACTACCATTTTTATACTTCTCATGATCATGATGACCATTGTCATCATCATCACTATTATTACCATTATAATGTTATCATCATTTTCATCATCTTCATCATCATCATTATAATCATCCTCACTATTATGATCAATATCACACTATTCTATTATCACCATCATCCTCCTCACCTCCCTTTTCTACCTCTATCTCTTTCTCTCTCTCTTTTCTCAGAGCTCCAAACCAAACTGAATTTAGAAGGAAAAGTGCAACTTTTTTTATCATTACACAGTAATATTATCCTTTGGAATTGTGATACTTAGGCGTACTTCCATAAATATCATGTTTCTTGACTGATTGACTTGAGTAATATCTTTATTTTAGTGTCGGTTTGGAAATTTGGAAATTTATTAATTTAAACTTCATCATCATGAGCAGTCAACATGCTGTTTGAAAGTCTCTTCTTTATCCTCATATATATGTTTTTTATCTCTGCAGGACATGCCTTTGGTCAAGGAGCCATCTTAGCTCTGGCCTGTGATCACAGAGTGATGAGAAAAGGTCATGGCTGGTTCTGCCTTCCAGAGACCAAACTCAGGCTCAAATTTGCACAACCCACACTTGAGCTTATCAGGTGAGAACGTTGAACAAACTAAAAATTCAATTTTCCAGAAGTTCGGGCTTATTGAGGGTGGTATCTGGCTTGCCAATTCTAATGATACAGGAAACATGATCTTGTAAATACATATTATGGTGCTATATTATGTTATTATGAAATGTGGTATACTACTTATGCATACCACGTTAAGGGATGGGGGCTTGGGGCTCAAAACTCCCTCCCCCTCCCTCACCCCCAGATCAGATTTAGGGGGCGCCAAATTTTAGGTTAAAAGGGTGCTAAGGGAGGCAACCAAAGTTGTTCCTGACTTTATTTTGCTTCTCAACTCGAGGGCTCATTGAGGGGACGCAAAATTTTAATTTGATTGAACCGCCCTGGTCTTCAAATGCACTGTGTGTGCATGCTAGGGAAAAGTTACAATGGAAAATTATTTGATGAAGCTCATAATTTTCCTTCCACCCCTTCAGGTGTGCTTATCCTACTTTTAGGCATTCAAAAATTCTTGTTTATCGTTGCTCAGATTGAAGTTACACCGAGCACAAACTTTTCGAGATGCAGCCATATTCAGTAAACGCTACACTGCCGAAGAAGCTTTGGAGGCCCAAATAGCTGATGAGGCAGTAGAAGAGAGTCAACTCATACCAGCTGCTATTCGCTACAGCCAAGAGATAGCAGGCAAGTACAGGATACAGATTTTAGATGGGGCCAAAAAATTGTTTAGATCCCCAAGAATTACTTTTTTGAAAAATTCTATTGGTCAGTTGCAAAAAGTTATTTAAAAAAAATTTTTATTTCTTACGTTTTTTTGAGAACAAGAATTGAGTAAAATGCCCTACAACATCTGCAAATGAATTCGCAGGTTTTATTTCACGTGTTTATTAACAATTTTAGTTAAATATTGAATGCATTCTGAGAGACAAGAATACTTCATATATATTTTAACCAGGATTGTTTGTCATAAGAAGCCCCCCCCCCCCCCCCAAATGTTTGGATGTCGAAGGATGCGTTGTTCGTCCAGACAAAGGTGTATTGTTTTAAATTTTCTTAAATACAGATTTCATGTAAAAAATAAGCTTTAAAATGGAGTTAAAAGTCCTAAAACATCAGAAAATGACTTTTGAGATTTGATTTCACAAGTTTATTTATAATTCTACTGAAAATGACTTTTGAGGTTGCATTGCTGATGCCTTCATTCAATTTCACTTTGTTTCTTTGTAATTTATGTAAAAAGCAAAAAAACAAAAAGAAGAGTTTACAGACATCCGGCATTTTCAGATTGATCAATCGATCGTGATGATCCAAATATTTTTTTTTGGGGGGGGGGCAGCTGAGCAATAGATATGAACTCTTCATAGATAATTTACAACGTTTGATGGTTTATCATTTATCCTTCAGGTGAAAAACTGGATAGAGAATGCGTCACTGCCGCCAAGGACAAGCTGTATGGCGCCCCCGTCAGGGCTAAGAAAGAGGCTGATCTCAAGAGATTGACGGAAGCGGAGAAGAATGAGAGGATTGATGCTTTTGTTAGAGGGGCCAAGATAGTTGCCTCAAAAATGTAAAATCTTGTGTGATTGTTATTTGGGTCTGTTGCAAGAAATCATTGTGACAATAACAATGGCCATCATTTTGAAGCACAAAATGTTAAAATGTGTTAAGAAGGGATGTTGGTTTTTCTGAAGGCTGTTTCTTGTAATATGCTACTAGAGCACAATTCAGAATACTTAGTTACCTGCTTCCACTATAAATGCATATAACAGTGGATTTCGCCTAGTGATCCTATTATACGTGTATGTGGTTTTATAGTGATAACGAGTACCAAAGTATTCTTATTTGCACTGTATGTATTCCTTTCAGGGCATTATGAGTAAATGATGATGATGATAAAGATGATGATGATGATGATGATGATGATGATGATGATGATGATGATGATGGTGATGATGAAGCTGATGGTGATGATGATGATGATAAAGATGATGATGATGATGATGATGATGATGATGATGATGATGATGATGATGGTGATAATGATGGTGATGATAAATATGATGGTGATGGTGATGAATATAATGATGATGATAATTAATGATAAATTATGATAATTGCTAATAATTTGATTTGATTTGACCATTGATTTCTAATTGGACCAAAATTCCTTGTATTACAATGTCCAAAAGATAAATTATTAATTTTAGTCATGTCATGTGAATTAAATCTTGAATTTTACAAAGAATCACACCAAACAAAATTTTTCTCTAAATCCATCAGCTGAAAATGAAATCAAGGCATGTAGTAATTAGTAGTAGTAGTAATCAGACTTAATTCTTGAATGAGTGTATGAAAATTGCAACACATAGTAGACTTTAGTATAGTATAAACACTTCATACAAGAATGACAAACTATAATAAAGGCTGATAAATATACTACATAAAAAATGAAGTGCCTGTTACAAAATAGCTGAGTGGCATCGGTATATGAATATGTCTGTTGACGTTTTTCTTTGAAACAAGAATGGGGCTACCCCCACCCCTACATAATGTTTTCAAGGAAATTAGACAACTATTAAGAAAAATACTTTATGATTCAATGCAAACAGTCACATTTTATGCAAATAAGAATATGACATTCGTGTTATTTAATGCATGTAACACATTTCCTAGCTTTACTCCCTATTAAGTACAATGTTATTATCATGCCATGGGGTATTACATAATGAAATTTCAGGCTTTGAAATTCTGTACAAAAGCAGCAGTATTGATTTAATACAGCCATCTGGTTTCATATTTTACTTTCTATTTTGTTTCTTATCCACTATCTGTTATTGACAGGCATTGGGTTTAGATGAACTGGAATAGAATTTTAGTTAAAGGGGAATTACACCCAGACAAGAATGCACGGTCAGTAAATGAAGAAAAATCAGATGAACAAACTGAAAATTTGAGCAGAATCGGATAATCCGATCAAAAGTTATGAATTTTCAAAATTTTATTTCCACCTGTGCTGGGCATCCTTGAATTGGCAACGTATAGCCAATTAGCATAATCTGTGATGTCATGCATGGAGAACTCCTCATTCATTTTGCATATAAATTGATTGAAAATGGATCAATACCATATTTCAAATGAGGAATCAACGCAATTCTTTCTGGAATGCTTGCAGAATTGATGTGGCTATAATATACTCAACCGAAAAATTTTGTGTACAAAGTGAATGGAGAGTTCTCCATGTTGGCAGCCATTTTGTGCCTGTACGTTTGCCAATATAAGGAGCCCATTAGGGGTGTGAATCAAAATTTTAAAAACTCATAACTTTTGAATGGATTATCTGTTTTTGCTCAAATTTTCACAGTTTGTTCAGCTAATTTTTCTCCATTTAATGATAGCAATTTAATGTCTTAGTGTAGTTCCCCTTTAAGCTTTGTCTAAAAAAACAAGATTGATCTAAATGACTGTAAATCCTTGGTTAAACATGATTTTTAATCCATAGCATGGGCAAGATATGTGAGATATAGGCAGGTTTGCAAATTGACCATAAAAGAGGGAAAATAGGTATTGTACGCTCACAATTGACTTGATTTTATATAGCATTTTATAAGATCCAGTACTTTAATCATTAGCACAAATTTATCTATGTTGGTAATTGAATGTGTTGTTTATATAGGCTTACTGATTGTAATAAAGAATATAATTATGTACTTTCATAATGCTCTTGCAATTTCAATCACTTACATCCTTCCATAAAATTAATTAGAGAAGCAGATTGTATGGAGATATAGCCCCTTTAGATGTTTTATCTGGGTATTCTGGATATAGATATCTTTTAATTTAAAAAGATGTGTTCTTTTTTATCTTTCCATGAGCATAGTTTTGATACCCCTTTTATGTAAACGGTGTACAAATGTGATATAATATTCAAATATTTTTACTGAAATAAATATGGAATAAATTTACAAAATAAAGCCAGAAGTTTACAAGAAAAATTTAAATCAAATGCTTCTTTTATTTACAAAATGAGTTCAAAATTATTTTCATGATTCTATATCACACACTATTTCATTTTTCAGCATCTTTCTCATATCTGCAGTCAATTGAGACAAGGCAAAAAAAAACTGTTTGGATGCCCAAAACCGACAAACCCTTTGACTTGCCCTGAACTTTTTTTTTACTTTTCACTTGAACTAAAAAAATACAGTAAAATTATAGGGAAAAATGAGAAATGAAAGTCATTTTCAGATGTGGTAGAGGTTTTACTCCATTCATAATCCTATTCTCTACAAGGAATCTGTTACAAAAGTTAAGAAAGATGTAATATTTTGTTTTAATCTGACAGACCGATGCAATTTTTTCCAAAGTCACTTTAGGACATCCAAACAATTGTTTTTTTATCAGGACCCATTGCATGTTATGCTAAATCCAAGATGTTGCCATAGTAGTTAAATTTCAGACTCGAGTCTTTGTGTTAATACTATAGAGAACACAAATTGCATACATTTAAGATGCCCTAATAATAGTCATTCATATATGAAGATCAGATAAAAGAATGCAATTGAAAAGAAAACATATGAACAGAAATGAATAACCAGCCTACTGTAAAAGCAAATATTTTTGTAAGCATTTATGAAATTTCACAAAGAGACAACATTTTGTGAGAAGTTAATATTCATAAAAGCACTTCATGCTGTCTTTCCATGTTTGATATGGATACCCGACCACGCAATGTAATTCTGCAATTGGAAAAACTTTTTTGCACATAAAATGGCCATCTCCACATTTTCTGGAAAATTTTCAAGAGATAAAAAATATAATGGGGCAAAAAATGTATGGTATTACAGAACTGCCATGACTTTTCACCAACATTCTTGATTAACTGAAATGTAAATAAGGTTAACCTTCCATTTAAGAATATGTTTGCCATCACTTTGATGGATCATTTGTAAGAATTAATGTTGACATTTCCAAGAGTCAATATATGTATCATCATAATGCAAATATACACATGGCATGAACATATCAATCTTTTTACTTAATTCATGTGACCAAGATATGCTGAATTGTTTCTTAACCCAAACTATGCAGGGGGTGGAGGGATTTGCACTACGTGCAAAAATTTCTGATAACATGGCTCACTGAGCTTTTTCTTCCCACAACTTTTAAGACCATTTTTTAACGGAAATAGGACCTGCCATTACAACGTTACGCAAAATTTTATATTTTCCTAAAATACCCTGGTCTAGTTAGGGTTAAGATGGCAAAGTACTTCAAAAATCGTGAAATTTGAATACTTCACATACTTGGCTTTGGATAGAAATTCATCATTAAGTGCATTCTTTATGCATACTGGCATTCAATTTGTTTGCATAACAAAGGTTGAATGAGACAAATCAGATAAGAAATAAAGATAAACAGATATATCCAACATAAATATTTGTTTCCACTTCAAAGTTCTGAGGACATGGTGACAATCTCAGACCGGTTGTGTCACATTGCCACCAATCAATGTTAATTCATTTTGGGATAAGGCAACACTTATTTCAATTATATAACCAACTCAATACAAAGGTTATTCCATTTAAAACGCTGTCCTATTGCATAAAACTATGAATCCTTTGTCACAAATTCTTTCTTACAAAGCAACAGCCAGTCAGCATCACAGATGGCTTAAAATGGCAGCTGAAGAGATGCAAAATGATGGAATTCGATATAAAAATAGGGACAAATTTCATGGATAGTTTTTGATACTCAACTTTTTTATCATTGAAGAGTGTCATCTATGAAGTTCCTGTGTTGGCTCAGTCAAACACTTGCATTTTAGCAACATCTACCTATTTTTTTTTTAAATTCAAATCTTCAATGTTTAATTATTTCTGAATGGAGGTGATTAAATTGAATATGCCACATGTCAAGCAGTTTGATTCTCAACAATAGAAAGTGCTCTAAAGCTATCATATTTACTTCCTGTCAAATCTCAAATGAGAGCAACTCCCACAGAAGCCAATTGTAGTGAGAACATGCAAATGTGTGACTGAGTAAGAACATGGACTACACTCTTTATTAACAAGTACACCTGAATAATGTCCAATACTGTATTAGAAAATCTGTTCCATACTCCTTTGTTGTTACAAGAATAACAAAATCATACATGTACTGGGAGTTCGTGGACTGAAAATGAATCATATCACTGATTAAGACATTGAAATTAGTGAGACATTATTTTGAGTACTTGCGGACCACGAGTTTCCAGCTAAGCCAGAGATCAGCGCTATACAAAAAGCCATCATCATCGATTATCCATTTCTGTGAAGGTCTTAAATCTATGCAAATTGTTTTCAGCTAATGAAATGCACAGATTTCAGTAGCTCATAGCTGTTTACAGTATGTTGTCGATTGGTATTGTTGAGAAATTTCCTAGTGGGATTCCTAGTGGAATCTCCAACATCAACTAACAATCTTCTTGGGCATTCCGTTTTGGTCCAGTAAACTTAGTTCCTGGTCTTTCACTACCTGTGGTCCAGGTCCTACTTTAGAATGTATGATGTACTTCAGAGCTCCGGGGTTGGGGTCTCGTTTCATGGCTGACTTCAGATCCTGAAAACATAGAGGAAATAAATGATAATCATTTATTATCATTTATTAATTACACAATTTTATGTATATTCCAATGTTTTCATTGGTTATTAATGACCACTCCTCACTAAGAACCTTTTCAAGACAATAGAACACATCTTGTATGTTGGTTCAATGGCTTTTGACGCAGGGCTCTTAAAAAAAACAAAAACAGATGCATGAGAATAAAATCTATTTTAAAACTAATCATTACTGTCTATTGATCGGTCATTACTATTGAGCAAATCATAACTGCTTTTGTCCCAGAGAATTTTTGAAGGAAAATAATCACTAATATTTTCACAAATGAGTGAAATCTGTTTTGCGTGCATCTAGCTATTGTTAATGCTTGTATGGAAATTGTATAATTTGTCCCAGACCTTTGTCACTGCTCCGTGTTGCCAATATAAGAATAAGGATTAACTAGCCTGAGGTATATCATGAACGCTACAGAATCCTCTGATGTATTCCTCATTAATCTTGAGATGGATGGTAGCAGTGATTCATAAAGGGATTAACATCACTTCATCGATTCACAGAGATAACAAACTTCCAGAATATGCACGACGAATGAAATTAGAATGTATATCACCAGTTTGCTGAACCAAATATTTTCTCATTAGGAAAGCATTCACGATATGACAACACACTTTCTCTACTGAGAAAATATTTGATCAAGCTCTTAAGCAATTCATATTTTAATCTATATCTTCATGCATAATCTGGAAGTTTGGTCTCTCTGCATTCCAATTTTCCTCTGGGCTGTATAATATCGAATGGGCACCCATATTTATTATCAAACCATCTTATGCCTATTAAAAGAGAACTATACTAACCTTTGGTATATCATGAATGCTGCTATCTAATCCCCTGATGTACTCCTCATTAGCATTGGAAGGAGGGAAGCAGTGGTGGACTAGAGACAAGACTTCATTCACATTCTCCTCTAGGATGTATAATACTGCATTGGGGCCTGCATCGAATGTGTAGCATGCCTGCAAAAGAGGGTAATTGTAGCGTAAAAAAAACCCAAAGTGGACAAGTTGATTAGGAAAAGAAGCTCAATGGACCCCCTCTGTTTCCTTAGTTGTATTACTTTCTATGCATTTTATATTTCAATTATGTATTTATTATTCCATAACAGTGTTTACAGATAAAGATGTTCAAAATCCCCAATAGCAGTTGGCGGCCCAAATTTCAAGGAGTTAGGAGCTTGGATGGATACAAAATTGGAGCACAATTACAAATGAAAAACTTAAAAGTCAAATAAATAATTTTGTCCAAATTTGTTCATAGTATAGCAAACTTGTAAGATCCTAAATGGTTGGGACTAAACTTAGCCTGAAGTTTGTCTAAAGAATGGTAAAAAATGATAAAGAGAAGATGCCTCAATACAGAATCTGGCAGTAATCAAACTTACGTTAGTACAGCTTAGGCAAGGTTTACTATTCTTTTTAAGGACTAAGTATCACAACAAAACAAGTTATATGTCAATTTATGTACCTTGGTTTCTCCATGGAATGAGTTGTAGTCATGAACCATTTGTACAATCGACCTTGAAGTGTCATTCATGTAGGATATAGGTGGGTAGGTGTCCAGGCATACAGCATGCATCTGATTGCTGTCCTGTAAAGGAAGGTCAAAAGTCATTAAGTGAGAGACAACCAAGAATTATTTTAACAAGGTCAAAGCTAGGTCATAGAGTGAGTTAAAACCATCTTAACAAGTGACCTTGACGTGTCATTCATATAGGATATAGGTGGATAGGTGTCCCGGCATACAGCATGCATCTGATTTCTGTCCTGTAAAGGAAGGTCAATAATCATAACGTAAGAGGCACACATGATCTATTTCAACAAGGTCAAAGGTTAAAGAGTGAGTTATATTCTTGAACCATCTTTAATCGACAATGAAGTGTCATTTATATAGGATATAGGTGGGTAGGTGTCCAGGCATACCGCATGCATCTGATTGCTGTCCTGTACTGGAAGGTCAAAGGTCATAATGTGTGAGACATTCATGGATTATTCTAAAAAGGTTAAGGGTCATAGAGTGAGTTAATTCTTGAACTATCTTCAAAATCGATCTTGAAGTGCCATTCATATAGGATATAGGTGGATATAGGTCCAGGCATACAACATGTATCTGATTGCTGCCCTATTATAAATAAATTGGGATAAGGCAAGAATTATTCAATTAAAAATGCAAAAGGTAATAACATGAGTGATATTCATGATCCTTTGAACAATGGAACCAAGAAGTGTCAAATATAGACGTACAATTTTAGTTATTGAAGACATTTCTAAATCTAAATTGTTGATTGAATATTGATAAATCTCATTAATAATCTACCCTATCTGGTTCTATTTTTAACGAACTTTACCAACGATGCAAAAGCTAACACAAAGAGGGAGTGACTTCAATTCTCAAATGCTCCTCTAATATCCTTATACATCTGGGTGATATCACTACCCAGTTATAACAGCATCTATATTTGTGTGTTGACCCAACATATGTTTGTCTATATATTATTACTTGATGATAATCTAAGAATAAATTAATTTGCCTTATTAGCTTGGCAAATAGATATTTGTTTTTTATATTAAGGACTTCGTTCCAAATATATTCTTTCCTGACACTATTATTGACATGACTGCATCTCCGTTATAATTCTATATCTGGATCTGTACCTAATATAATTTCCTCAAATTACCTTCATGGTAAGCTCTGCAAATGTGCTGTAATCTCTGTTCTTGATAGCATTCCTCATAGTCTCCATATAGTCCGGTACCAATGTAACTCTGTGTTGGAGGAGTGCACTAGTTTGTACAGTGGTCTGCATGCCCGCTGTGCTACTGGTGTGTTTCTTCTGGTCACTCACCTAATTGAAAGAGAAAAAAATGACAACATACATGCAATTTCACAATGATTATGAGAGTAATACAGTCAAACCTATCTAGAAAGACCGTCCTATTGAGACACAAAATGGTCTTTAACAGCAGGTGGTCTCTATACAGGTTCTTTCACATGCAGTTTGCATTCTAGGGAATCAAGAAAGGTGGTCTTAATGGACAGTCGGTCTTTCTATACAGATGGGTGCTAAAGCAGGTTCGACTGTAATTCAATAAATTTAAATGGATCCATTCATCACTGAAAAAATTGAATAAATTTTCTCCATATGCTTGGCCATAGATAAATGTAACAATTTGCGGAAAGATTGCATTTGTTTGTACAGTAGTCTGCATGCCCGTTGTGCTACTGGTGAGTTTCTTCTGGTCACTCACTTAATTGAAAGAGAGGAAAAGAATGATTATTTAATGCATGATAAGTGGAACAAACCCACTTCTTACTGACAATATACATGCTATTTTACAATGTTTAAGAGGGTAATAATTAAATAACTTTAAATGGGTCTATTCATCATTGGAAAAAAAATCCCTAGACTCTCTAGCCAATCACTGTGCAAGAATCAATACTTACCACTAATATAAGAATCCTCATCTGGGGCCAGTAGTCCTCATCTACCACCTGTTGTGCAACACTATCACTACCACAGTTAGACTCCCCCGCCAGCCACTCTACGAAGCCTCCGTACATGCTTCTACAAGCACTGCCTGAGCCCTGTCGTGCTATGTCTGACACATTGCCCTGGACTCCGTAGACTTGAGCTAAGGTGGCGACTGTTGATAAAATTTAAATATATATAAAATTAAAGCACAATAAATAATGTCATTCTGTATCCTATTGTGGGTTGAATGTATGAACAAAAATGGTAGAAATATTCCTGTGAAATAACCAATTCCTAATGCAATAGAAAGGTCGCTATTCATACACAAATGAGAATATGTATTATGTATTGAAACTCTTATACTCAAATAATAAGTTCTTATTGTACACTAAGTGTGTAGTGCAATAAATCATTAAAATATTAAATTCCAGAATGAAAAAAACGCTGAGAGCAACAATCTGTATAAGAGAGAGGGAGGAGAAAGAGAGGGGTGAGATGAGAAGAGAAATGAAGGAAAACGATAAGGAGTGAGAAAAGACAGATTGTAAAACAAGCAAGTACAGAGAGGAGAGGGAGGGAGGGGTTCAAAGGCAAACTGTGAAAAAGTGAAAATAAACAAGCAGAAATAAGTACAAAATTGAGACAAGTAGAGAGCAAATACAATTTGGGAAACATTTGATATTACACAAAAAATAGAATTGCTTGGATACGGCCAAAGACTGACTGACCCTCTGAAAATATCCCGACCTGAACTTTCTCTCTTAGCTTTTCACTCAAATTTACAAAAATCACAGCAACATTATCGGAAAACATTACAAATGTAACATGGACAGTCATTTTCACTCCATTCTGAATTCTAAGTCTTATTTTCTACAAGAAATCTGTTCCAAAAATTAAAAAGAAATTAAAAAAAAAGAATTCTGACCAACCGATGCTATTTTTAAAAAAGTCCATCTTGGGCATCCAAATAATTTGTTGGCTAAGCTATTATGGTCTTCAAGTGAAGAAGAATTTAACACTTCGGTGGACAGAGGCATAAAATTAATGAAAAAGTAAGGAGTTGTCATACCCAGGCAGGCGTATCCAGCTGCTGATGATGCCAACCCTGCCGCGGTTGGAAAGTTATTTTCAGAACAGATATGAAGCTTCCAGTCATCAGGACAGGAGTCCTCATCTGATATCTTTCGTTTNTAAGGTAAGTTAACTCAAGTACAGATAGATAATATTATACCCTGATGTACCCTTATTGCAATATAATCAGATTCATAATGATAACTTTCAATCAAGGTTAAGTGATCACAAAATTATATTGATCATTTTATTATTATTATTATTATTATTATTGTTATTATTATTATTACGTTATACTTATGTAGGCCACAACAATAATTAATGACAATGTATATATATTTATATACATGTATACATACATTATACACATACACACATACATGTTATATATGTTTTTTTTGTATTTTTGTTTTTTGTGAGTTTTTTTTTTTTTTTTTTAAATATATTTATAAAAAATAATGTTTCGTTGAACATATTTACACACTGACCATTGACACAAATGTATCAAAGGTCGTACGCCCTTTCAGCTTGCCAGACAGAACACACTGTATCTATTACTAGTTCATAAATACACTGGATAGAAATATATGAGATTTCAAATTATTCATTGAGTTTACCTTTGTCCTGAAGAAAAAAATAAGGACAAACAATAAGCAAATAATTTCACCACTTTCTATGAAACTATACAAAACTAAATATACCTGAACCCTCTGTGTATGACAAACATCATGATATTAAATTTGGAAACTAAGATCATTCATGTTGACCCCAAGATTCCCTAATCTTGTATCATTTCATTAGGAGGGGACTTTGAACAATTTCTAATCGCTATAATCTAAAACTTGTTTCAATAAAGTATTTACAGATCACTCAAGTTCTGCACTGTATCAAATTCATATTGAAAAATGCAATCACGAATATATTGATTCATTCACTTATGCCATGGGCCATATCACTCAATATTTAGAAAACATTGTGTTATCATCTTCTCTTTGATCAAATTTAAAAGGGATGAAAATCTTGAGATATTCATATTTTTCTATGAGACAGAAATTAAAACTCAAACTTACTCTCTTGCAAGCAGGTTTTCACCCTTGGGTTGTCCAAAGATTCTTCCCTGAAAACAAAACGCAAATCAAATTATAATATGTACCTAGACTATTCATTTTGTCACTGGCCCCTACAAAATTTCTTTTAATCTTTTGCCTGACTGGCAAGTGATCAGAAAGTTTACTTGCTTGCCTGAATTATGTATTAAGCTTACGGTCAATGAAAAGTTACTTTATAGAATGCCATTGATGTAAAAACCGAATAATGTGCTCTTATCTTGAAAACAAACGTAGAGCTCAGTACATAGATCAAATAAATAAGAACTAGAAATCGATTGAAATATATCACACAAACAATATTATCAACGAGTGAGGAAATAACCAAATAATTAAAAGCTCTGTGTAATAAAATAACATTCCAATCCTCAGTGCATTCTTATTGATATTTCAGGGATCTTCCTGAAATGGTACTACGAAAATATACCCTTTTCCTGAAAAAGCAGAAATGAACCTACGCTGGTCATATAACTGAAATTGACACTCACTTGCCGTTCAGCCAGAGCCGATCTTCCTTGAAGTGTTTGCTGCCAGCTATTGATGTAGTGGTGCATAATTGATCAACGTGGAGCGTTGCACTCAACGAAGAATTAACAGGAAGAATCAACTTCTCATCTCTTTTGCCCCCTTCAAGAAAAAGAGAAAATTAAATGTGCATAAAATATTGTTCATATCAGAGAGCAAATATGGGTAGATTTTCTAGTACTGAAGTGATTTTGCGCAGTGTGAACAATGCACACACCGGTTTGTACTTGAAATATATCCCGGCATGCTCCCTGATATGAACAACTGTAAAGGCATGTATCATAATTTCTACAAACTAACGTTAGTTTAAACTTAAAGCACAGCATATTATTCTGATAAAATTTAAGGAAACAGCAAAAATTAAGTATTCTAAATTAGTAGTTTATATAAAGTATGGGTCTAACATTATATATCATTCTCTTAAATTCTGTAAGATGATATGAAATTGAATAAGTATTTGGAACCAAGAAAAAACAAAACAGCTTCTCAATTGACTTCCCTTGTTAAATATTCCATGCAATGATTAACCTTCACTTACCATGGCATTGAAATTATTATGCCTCAGGTATAGTTAATTAAGGGCTATCAAAGTCACATAAATCCCCATATATGCTCATGATGATACAGTAAAAACACAAAATGTCTTTGCCAAATAGTGATATAACTTATATCATTATTTGGCATATATCATAATTAAGCCACCTCTCTATTCCCTTGCATACCTTTTTTTGTGTAACGTTACAACTAACGTTTCAATGTCTTTGTTTGATATGATTATAACGCCAGTCGCCAACGCGCCAGCCGGTGACTAAATAAAATGAAAAGCAAGTCTATGGAGCTGGAGCTGGAGGGATGGATTATTTCATGATTAATAGGTCTGGGCAAACCCGGAGAATAGCGACCAGATGTGCGCGATGTATTCAATTTGTGTACAATCCTATGGAAGCGTGCGGTAGTGCGTTGGTGATGATTTTTGCACCAGATTTTACCAACAAACATTTGGTAAAGTTGGCTCAAGTTTACACTTTTTAACACCAAAATCGATTAAATTTTCAAAAGATTTCTTGAAATATTGAAGAAAGGGGTAAGACAATAATATTAAAACCATTATTCTGTTTATAAAATGTAATAAAAGTCGCTTTTGGACTTGTTTTGTGGATGGTTACCTGTGTGTATTTTGGACTTCTGCCGCCGATGTTTGCAATTTTTACATGACCCACGCACGCCCCGTAACATAAAGGTTTGCGATTAATCGCTATTTGATTTTGCGATCAATTGCAAACTTTAGAACAAGATTTGCCAAAGACTTGCGATTGATATCGATCGCTATCAGATTAGCAATTAATCGCAAACCTTTATGTTAAGGGGCCCTGGTCGCTATTCTCCGGGTCTGCCTAGGTCTGATTATAGCAATGAATGATCTCACAAATTTTCTTATAATTAAAATCATCATCTCATACTAAGTCAAGTAAGGATGAGGTTTCAGAGGGGCAAATAAATCTGTTTTACTTTATGCCCAACATCAAGGTAAAACAAGGTAAACAAGTCATTCTCTAACTTAAACATGCACAGCTAACTAGTTCCCAATATCCTTACGGGACTCATGGCCGAGCGATCCCCAGCGCAGTGGGCGCATCGTGCTGTTAGTTGCCGCTCGGGGTCGGGTCGGCCGCTGAGAACTCTGACATTATTCGGAAGTCAAATCTAGCTTTCGATTGAGCAACAAAAATACCCAATTACCTATCTTTAACCTTACAGGAAAAAATATCATCAATAACCTAAGATTCAAGATTTGTCTACTTACAATATTTGATGACAGCTATATTTATCGGAGCTTTACAAGTCACAGTTTTCTCGATTTCCATTGCAATTGTTCTCTTAATTCCCGGTTCGAAAATCACTTCACAGATTAGTAGATAATAAATGGGCGTGGTCTATAACATCCCATATGGTGCGATCGCATGAGACAATGATTTCAATTGGACAATATAAAACTTTTATCCAATCAAATTCATCCAGCCATTTTGATAGTAGAAAATAAAGATGGCAGCCTCCATGTGCAAAAATGTGTCTGTTTTGACAGCATCTCGATACCATTTCTTGCAGAAAGAATTGCGTTGGAAGGATAGGAGAGTACTATTGAAAAGGGTAATGAGAAACATATGTCGTTATTTTG
>BQKZ01000469.1:29067-55954 GCA_036244855.1 Temnopleurus reevesii | reverse complement strand
TTTTGATCTTCATCACAGGCGTCTCTAGCGGCGTTAACGGTCTATTGAGGAAGGATGCGTAGCCAGGCGATAGCCTCAGCGAAGCAAATCCTGATCGAAATAGACCCGTTTTATCGGTCTATATTGAGGAAGGATGCATAGCCAGGCGATAGCCTCAGCGAAGCAAATCCTGATCGAAATAGACCCGTTTTATCGGTCTATGATAATATCAGATCAGATCAAAATTGAATTGGATATTCATTGACTTCATGCTTTTTTCAAGCTGAAAGTTTAGATGTGCAGACGTGGGACCTCCCATCATACATAGCAAGTAGGGCACTAGACCGATAAAACCGGTCTATTTCGATCAGGATTTGCTCCGCTGAGGCTATCGCCTGGCTACGCATCCTTCCTCAATAGACCGTTAACGGCGCTAGAGACGCCTGTGATGAAGCCCCAAAATACCCTTGGCAAATGGTGGTCGCCACCAAAAATCACGATAAAAATCATAAAAAATGGTGTAAACCTCCATTTTTTCGATTAAAAAAAATTTAATCATGGGATAATGTTATAAAGATGTAAAAACGTATCTTTTATTCTATTTGAATGCTAAAAATTAAATATTAGGGCAGTATTCGTGGAATTTCAGATCTCGCCGTCTCAAAACAAGTCCGATGGAACTTAAAATAAAAGACTTTCCCTGATTGGCTGACCATTAACCTTTGACCTCAAAAAGTCGATCGATTATGAATATTCATTGTATGCAAATCACGATACCGATGTACTTTGTCGTCGCCATCGTGTTGAGGTATCGAGCTCGGTCACCTTAACCTTATGAATATTAATTTGATATATAGAAAGACGACTGTGATTGGCTGACGTTCGTACGTGTAAAACTCAACGAGAATCGAAAAGTTGTTGTGATACCCTCTGATTTTCATGCAGAAAACACAGATTTTCAAGGTTTTTTGGGGAAACCTTCAAGGTAATCTGAAAACTTATATATTTTTTGATCGTATTCATAGTTAAGTTAATATTTTCATGGATCCTACTAGCTAATTTTCGTGATGGTGCGCGGCAGCACCCCAACTCCCATAGACGCTGTGCATTATTTAGCTTCAACAACCTGCACTACACGCTGAATTGGGGCGTTTTCTGACTCTCTGGAGGGGGCACCACCAAAAGTCAGAAATCGTTAAAAAAAAACTCAGAGAGTCAGATTTTTCTGTCTAGTAGGGCACCGACGGCCACGGCACTTAATATATGAAAAGAAAGATTATAAATGAGTTCTTAAATTTCTTTTCACAAAAACCTCGGCCAAATCGTGCTATCTGTCATCCTTTCTGACAAATATTGATAAAATTCTGGTTCTGAATAATATCTTCTCCTAAAACTTAAAAGTGTCAGAGGAATGAAGTACTTCATATTGTACTATGACTATGAGTATGATGATCGAAACTGCATGGAGCAGTCATTATTAGATCAAGGTATGGTCCAACAAATTGAACAAATGAAGCTTTGACACTTGTTGTTGGGACTCGGGACTCAGGCCTCAGGCTCAGCTATAGTATTGTGATTGACACACACAACCATCATTCATGCAGTTAACGTAGACTTAGTCTTTATTAATCTTATACTATTTAATCTGCAAAATCATGAAATAAGCCACCTCTCTAGTCTCTTGCTCGTCTTTTTTGTTGTGTTCAAAGTCTATAGAGATCAATGAGGTCCCCGGCTATGCCTATGGAGGGGTGGACTATTTCAAGAGAATGCCACAAAATCTTATGTCAGTTTAGTGTTAGCTAGGTTAATAAATGCCAATGTGTTGAACTGGTCTGATATCGAAAAAATATCTGTACGCAAGAATATTTGCTTATGCAACAGTACGAAATTAGATTATAAACCAGACTTTCTATCAATCCCTGTAGGTTTTATCGACACTTCATGAGGAGAAGGTAGAAGCGAAAGAAAGCAGGACCAACTGGACTTTGGATACAGAAATAACAACTCGCCGCAGGCATGCTGGAGTACGAAATATAAAACCTGTAGAGCTCCCTGAAGTGCTCTCTAGTAACATATCATCAGTCCTAGAAGGTGCAGTGAACATTTCCTTAAAGCCCATGTATAGTTTTGGTAAAGATTAAAGAAATGTGAATGTTGGGGATATATACCATGACATATAGTTTCTATACACATTTCAAGATCATAGCATATTTTTCTACGAGCGAATTCTTTTGAAAATTTGAATTTGACCGTTAAATCGTATTTAGCGCCCTCTCTTGGTTATAACAATATTTTGCTTCTTATCGGGCATATAGAAAATTATTTCCAAGATTTTATTAAAGCATGCTAAAAAGGAATACATAAAGAATAAATTCTGAAATTTTTATCCAATTCTGTTCATGAGAAGCTGTCCTTTATCAAGAAAGAAAATATTGAATTCGCGTCGGGGGCTACGACGCTAAAATATTTTCCACACTTTAGGTTATAACTTTTCCAAAACTTGTTAATTTTTCGTACAATCTTTTGTACAACATGTTCATGATATCATGTTTCTTTTTAAGTAGATTTGAAGACAAAATTTGGCGATAAAAATATTCGGTTTTACCAAAACTATACTTGGGCTTTAAAAATGATACCAATGTTTTAATTTTTCTTGAGGGAAATAAACAAAATCAATAAATTTATGGCCTTAGTAGACAGTGATACTTGAATTTATTTTCAATCATTGCATCACTTTTGCAGTATAGAATTGAACGTAACCTTTATACTAGTCTATACTAAGATTTTAACACATCCTGATGGTGAAAACAGGTATATGAATAGTATTGGATATTGAATATTGACATTTTTTAAAATGTAGATTTGTAAGATAATTATTCATTTTTTTTTATTTAGTTGACCTTGTTGAAGGAAATGGCTAGGAGAGTAGGAAACGCTATGTAGGAAAATTGAACAAAAATAATTTCTTTGTTCACAAATGATTCATTTAGGAATTCCTTTATTATATATGATTTATCAAATACTTTATTAAAAGAGTAAATTATCTTGGTCCCCATGATCTTTATGTACTTAGTTTCCTCTGTAATATCTGGTGCTGAGCACTCTCCTCATTTCAATATTTTGATATCAGTATGGAGGAATGGATAAGCAATAAAGACGATTGGTCAATAAAGATGTACAATGCATGTCAGAATCCTTTGGTATTTGTCATCACTACAAACATTTAAACCAATAGAAACTGATGTGGTCCACTGATCCCACTCTGATCCCATTGTCCTGCATTTTATAGTCATAACAGGTAAGTGAAATATTGTGGCCGGTAGTGAGCAATAATGATTTTCTCTTTGCATTTTCAAGGTTTGACCATGCGAAATCTCATCCCAGAGGCTACAAAACTGTCCAACTACCTGAACAGCCGTAAGAGACCTGTAGAAGAATCAGAGTTGAGAACAGCAGCTAAGCACTTCTCAGATGAGATTGGACTCGAAGGTGGGTTGATGATGTCACTTAATCTTGTCCACTGGTGGACATGGGATCTTGCAATTTCCATATTCAACACTCTAAAGTTTGATGTTTCCGGCCGTCAAAGTTACAAATTCTAGCCACACCTACATGTAGGAAGCCACCATCCAGGGATTCGGAATACAATGGCCCCAAACTGGCACAGAGATGCCAGCCTTCTTGAAAATGTATTAGGATATGGAAATTAAAGTGTGAATCACTAAACAGGGAAACTAAATATTTTCTCATGAGAGAACGTATGATATGCTTTCTGTCATGAAAAAATTTTGGTACAGCCATTTGGTGATTCACATTTTGATTTGTATCATGCATATTCCAGAAATTTGGCATCTTTTCTGTTATAGATACCTAGTATTCATGAAAATTGTTTCAATGTTGGCTCATACACTTAGATTTTGATTTTTTTTCTTTAGGGGCGACATTTTGAAAATGTCTTTAGAATCCTATTAATATGATAGGATTTGCTTTAAAAGAAGAAGCAAGCATTTGAAATTACTGATGTCCAAAAATCTTCACATTTATCATTAGAAAAATGTAACGATGTAGCCTGAAAAGATGATATCTTATACAAAAGAAGGAGACAATGATTAGGTATCTGATAAAAATGTTCATCACATAATATTCCATTAATCATTTATTTTCTTCAATCATATTTGTATACAGATGTAGATGCTAATGATGTCAACAGCCTGTCACTTCCAATCGAGAGCAAGAAGAAAATGCACCATGTGATGAGAAACTTGAGGAAAAATATTTATAGATGGCAGTCAATTGAGTAAGATAGATTTATATTTTTCCCATAGCAATAAAAAAGATTATTTCCAGGCTTCCAATAACTTACAGAGCATAGTGTCATTCCATAAATATGTTAAAGTCCACTTTTGATAGCCTGTTTTAGAAGATCATGTTCTTGTGATTTGTTGTTGTACTTGAATAAATGTATTTTTAGAAAAGTGAATTGGTTTAATCATCTTTTTGCACAATTTCCACAATAAAATGGGCAAGCAGATTAATAAGAGTTATGCTAATTTCTCTCTGAGATACAAATTTGGTATCTCAAATTGTACTTCAAGATTTTTAGGGGGCATGTAATCATTTTTAGAACATGTTTTAAATATTGACATATTAAGTATTCATCACCAAAAGGTCTTATAAATCATATTATTTACACACTATCTGATCCTAATTTTACCTGTACAATGTATGCACTTTCACTTATGGATGATATGAATAGAAATCAAATTCATCTTATTAATTTATTGTTCTTTTCAAATGCTAGATATGACGATGTCAAAAGCATGCAATATATGCTTTCAAGGATGACTCCAAATTATGCTGTGTTACGTAGAGTTTTGAATGAGGTAAGGGTGTATTTTTACCCTCGATTATGGGATAGTTTCATTGCATGTTACAAATCATTTATTATGTATTGATTTAATATACACAATGTTTGATGGATGATGGATGCTTTATGGATAACCTGTTCAGATGGACGAGAATGAGTAAGATTGATTTATTTAGATTTGTGCATGTTAGATAGACGTTGAGGACCATAGTTGCCAACGCCTATCGAAGATAGGACCGCCCATGATGATGAATATTTGATAATTCATAACAAAGAAAGAAAATTTCTTTGTGATTTGATGCAATTAAGTCACTACTAATACTTTGAGTCTCACTCTGCTAATTTTTTTTTCACAATTTTGAGCAAATAGAAATATATGAGGAAATATGAAATTGGGTCCTGTGACCTGTAAGAGTGCTAAATGAATGCTCATATTGTTATTTTAGTTATTAATTGCATTAATACCGTGTTTATATTTTAGATCAGAAGAGGAGATCCCAAGTTTGAGCCGGCCAGTATCCTTGACTTTGGGTCAGGAGTTGGTACTACCACCTGGTAAGTCACAAGTACTATTCTCAAGAAGCTTCTATAATTTTTCATTTTATTAAAATTATTATTTTCAAGTACAAGTGGCTTGTCTTACAGATCATTGGAGTAATGTATAATTCGTTCAACAATCTGGTCAAAATGGAAGAAATTTGGGATTTTCGAATTGCAAATATATTGTCATCTAATTGTCAATATTAATCATTTCACTTTTTAAAAGATGCCTTTAAAATGCCTACAGGGTTAATCAGCCCAAATAGACACTGTATTTAAGGCATTTCTTTTATTTTTCTGCTATTGAATATAGAATGTTTTTTTTAATAAAGATAAAATGTTATGGAGCCAAGTTATGATTGACTGTTTTCATTTTTATATCTAATTGTCTTATTTTGATTCGATGATATAAATCTTATTTCTGGGGAGTGCATACAATATAGACGGTTGTCAAATCTGTATCCCATGATTTTAATTGTTTTGGGGAAGCTAACGGTGTATAAGGTTCACTTGGTAAATCATTATCTTGTGATGTTAAATTTATTTCATGATAGCACACAGTGCACACGATAGTTCAATTTGTATCTCACAATACATTTTGGTTTCAGGGCAGCACACAGTGTATGGGGTGATGCGATCAAAGAACATTACATGGTAGAGGTTTCCAAGGCGATGCATCAACTCGCTGAGAGATTGCTCCAGGTTGAACCAGGCAAGGATGCACTCTACATCCCAAACGTCTACCAACGGTTCTTCATGCCAGTATCACTCAGGGTCAGTTTAATATTTCAGTTTTTTTCCTGGCTTTTATTTAGTATAGGGAGTGGATGGGAGATGCATCCCTGGGGGTCACTCCTCATAAAGTCTGTAGCACGCAATGCCNTCTCTCTTATATTTTGAGTACAACTTTGAGTCACAGGTTCAATCACTCACCTGCCCACACCCCAACACCATATCAAGATAGATAGTTAAAACATGGATTTAAAGCTATATTAATGTAGAGAAACCCTGTTTTTGTAAATGAGTCTCATATTTTTTGTGCATTTACATCTAATATTTGAAAGGTAGTAAAAGAATTTAGTATCTAATTGGATTGTTTTATGATTTTCTGACAAAAATGCTTGGTAATTTTTTTGACAGCAATACTAAAAAATGATGTTTTCCTTCTATGAACCAAATTAATTTTCTCTACCCACAGGCTAAATTCAGCATGACAGTCTCAGCGTACTCTCTGCTAGAACTGCCATCGTTCCAGGACAGAGTGAACACTGTACGGTCGCTATGGAAACTGACTGATGATTACATGGTGCTGATAGAGAATGGCAGCTACGAGAGCTACCTGGCTTTGATGGAAGCAAGAGATGCAGTTCTCATGGTAAAGATGATGGTAGTGATGGCGGTGGTGGTGGTGATGATAATGTTGTGGTGATGGTGGTAGTGTTGATGATATGGTGGTGATGATGTGGTAAAGTTGGTGGTGTTGGTGGTGTGGTGGTGATGATGTGGTGATGCTGGTGATGGCGGTGATGCTGGTGTTGGCGGTGATGCTGGTGTTGGTGATGATGATGGTAAAGATTATGAGGATGGTGGTGGTGGTGGTGATGATAATGAAGATGATGTGGTGTTGTCAGTTATGATGGTGATGATTATGGTAAAGATTATGAGGATGGTGGTGGTGGTGGTGATGATAATGAAGATGATGTGGTGTTGTCAGTTATGGTTTTAGTGGTGGTGATGATGTTGTGGTTTTGATGATGCAGTAATGGTGATGATGTGGTGGTGTTGATGATGGTGGTGGTGGTAGTGGTGATGATGATGATGATGAAGATGGTGGTGGTGATGATAGTAATGAAGATGGTAGTGATGGTGTGAATGGTGTTAATGACGATGATGATGACGAAGAAGAAGAAGATGATGATGATGATGATGATGATGATGATGATGGTGATGATAGAGATGGTATTAATTGGTGGAGGTGGTGATATTGATGATCATGAGGATGGTGGTGGTGGTGGTGATGATGGTATTGATGATCATGATCATGATCATGAGGAAGGATGAGAATGGTGGTAATGAGGATGATGATGTTGAGGGTGATGAGGATGATGATAATGGTAATGAAAAGGATTGAATTTTAATGTGTGATGATATTTCATGAATCAATTTGTTTATTTTATCACCCTCATTTGCTCAGGAGAGTCAGAATCAGAATGAAGATACCATTACAGAGGAACCTGAAAACCAATTTGATGACAGACTGAAACCTGAGCTTGATCTGCAACGAGGGCACGTGTTTGCACCTGTAAGTATTTTATACTTCGCTTAATCAGTCGAACAGGGCATTTCACCCATCTTTATCTAAAATATTAATTCAATTTAATTCAAATGCGTTTATTCAATTTCGTTAAAATACAACACATAAACAAAATAAGTACAATAAAATACATATAAACAATCAACAAGACAGTAAATTGAAGAGGAAAAAAGTAGGATGAAAGATAGGGGGACAACATATGCAGTACGTAAATAACATTAATAACTAAAATGAAATGGGAACTGCTATAAAACCAAAGTGGCTCTGTCGGGGCAGCCCCAGCTATTCTGAATATCAAAACTTGTACTGAAAATTTAATTTATAAATTTTGAAAGGGATATTAATTAATCAAAATGAGCTAAAAAAGATTGTTTGAGTTTGGATTTAAAAGAATTCAAAGATAATGCCTGTTTTATATCCGGTGGAAGAGAGTTCCATATACTTGGACCTTTATATTTAAATGAGAAGGATGATGATGTGTTTTTACAAACTTCAATGTAATAGTTGTCAGGATTTTTAGTGTTATAATTATGTACTAATATCTTACATTCAATAATTGAGGCAAGATTTACATTACATTAGACAACCATAATTGCTGGTAACGCTTTTTAACTATTGTTTGAATGACATTAAAAAAGCCATCAACATTTTTGCCCCCACTTTGTGCAATATATCTCTTAATGATGTGGAGGCAACGGCTTTTTTTGCCAGAGAGTCGAGGTTTGAATCTCGCCCATGGCGCCAATATTTTTCAGCTAGATATTCATCCATATTGTACTTTACATGTTATTGCAGAGCCTACCCTGCTGCTATGAAATTACAGGGTGTTATAACAGAGGCAGCTACCCTATGAAAAAGTAAAGACTCATCATTATTTATATCATTATTTTTATTAATTTTTTCATTATTTTGCAGTGCTCTTATGACCTACTAAGTTAAAGAGTTCTTTACTTGAGCTAATGTATCACATGAAAAGTAAGGGAATTTGGAAAATGTGTGAAAAGTCATGGATCTTGTGAGGGGAGGTGGAGGCCATCAGAACATCATATGATTCTGTTTTCAAACTTCCGTGGGAACCCTGATCGCGCCCTCATTTCGTGCACAGGGAAGAGATCATCCAGAGTATACATAGAATGATACACAATCCTGATTTCTTAATTTGTTATGAAACATTTGTCATTTTCCTACAGTGCCCTCATGACCTGCCATGTCCTAGACTTCAAGAAGGTAGCGGTATACCGTGTAACTTTGAGCAAATGTATCACCCGCTCACTCAGTTTATTGGAAAGAGGTCATCAAATGTATACAAAGAGAGATTCACATACATGATACTCAAGAAGGGATCTAGATCCAGTGAACAGAGTAAGTCATAACAAATGAAAACCCTGTTAGGGTCGATTGGCAGAGGTCAACCAAATTTTGTTTTACTTGGTTCTGAAATAGTTTAATAGAAATCATTTGGACCCATTGTGTCAGTGAATGAGAAGTGCATGGATCTTTAGAAATCACTTGAATCATTTGCCATGTGATTCATATGGTCAAATATTTTCAGTAAAATCTTGTAAACTCTCAAACTTTCTTACTCATTTTAATTTCACAATTAAATACTCAAGAATTTTGATAAAGTACATATTGCAATAATTTTTTCCTTAATAGTGTGCAATCTCAATGATTTTTTTTTCGTTCACTTTTACAGCGAATAAATTTGCTAGTTACGCACATAATTGATTTCTTTTGTATCAGATTGGCCAAGGGTTGTGAGGCCGGTGCTGAACAAGTCTCGTCATGTGATCTGTCGTCTCTGCCGCAACAATGGCTCGCTAGGGGAAGCCGTCTTCACTAAGGCCAAGCATAGCAAGTGAGTGTGATGTAGAGATAGATATGGTGGAAACCTATAACAAGACTAATAAGATTTAGTTTGGTTACGGTTCCCCACCAAGTGACCCCTTTCGTTTCTCTCAATAAAACGATTGTAGTAAATCAAATGACATCTACTGTAAAAGCTGATATTTTGGTGTACTTCAATTTTTAGTAAAGTCTCGTAATGTGATCTGGCGTCTCTGCCACAATGATTGTTCTCTAGGGGAAGCCATCTTCACAGAGACCAAGCAGGGCAACTGAGTGTGATGTAGAGATCAATATGGTGGAAATCCAGTAAAATTAGGCTGATTAGTTTTGCTACGGTCTCGCACCACTGACCCCTTGAAAATGGCCCAATATGATTTTTTTTTTTATTCCTTTTCACAACAAAAAGATTGCAGGAAATTCATATTCATGCATGTGATATTCAACTCGAATTGTCGTTTCTAAGGATTTTTTGCTTTTCTTTCCCTTTGAAGTCTTACTCCCAAATGAAAAAAATATATATATACTACAGAATATTCTGAAAATGACAATGTTGTACGAATTAAGTACGATTAAGTAATCTCATAGTATTACTTTATTGATTGTATTCTTATATATTTCAACTCAACCATATTCATAACCTGGTATACAAACTCTATGGCCCGTATTCCGATAGCGAGGTTTAAGTTAACCCTGGTCTAAATCTGTGGTTTAAGTATGGAGAGCCAAAAGAGGTTTTAATCTATAATAGTCGATGTTTAATTTACCAGCAAATTTGGCACTCATATTATTTAAAACTGTCTTGGAATAAAAACTTCAATAGTGTTCTACATTTTTAAGGTATGGGAAAAGAGAGCAGTTAACATAAAAATTATACATTGTAAAAAAAGTGTTGGCGCTTTTGGCTACCCATACTTAAACCAGAGATTTAGACCAGGGTTCACTTAAACCTCGCTATCGCAATACGGGCCTATGAGACAAAGAAGTTGAAATATACATGAAAAAATATATTTTCACACACAATTCAATTGTATCTTACCAGGCGAGTTTATTAATATATATAAATCTCATGCACTCTCTGAACACAAAAGTTGTTATTGACTACCAGAAAGCTTGTACAAGGCTTTCACAACATTGCAATAAGCAATGTATACATGCTGGAGTTCAATTGTTGTTGCAAAACGCTTTAAGAAATACCAAGTAACCATGTTTGTTGGCAAGAAATGGGCGTAAATTTGAATCTATTTGTAAACTGTTCTATTCCCTCGCACTTGTTTCAATGTGATCTTCCCAGTTTAGTCCATTCAGCAGTCCTCTGTCTTTATGCCAGGTCATGAAATCTCTTGACCAATAGGCCAGTTTACTAATATATTCAAATTAATGTATGTTTCTGGATGATGAACGCCGTAATGTGGTATTCCTTAAACCGCTAAGCCACAATTCGACTATAATATCTGGAATCCGGTCTGCATACCTCACTTGCTGCTATGTTGGGCAAGCCTCTTGTCAAGAACAACCCTTGTGTACATAGGCGCACATGAATTTGCTTCCATATAAATATTCCAAATATCTTTACCTGCTTTTGAATTTGACTGTCGGAAATCAGTGGCTCTAAATAGCTTGTCGCCATGGCAAATTTGCATCTATTAGTAAAGCTTACTTTACCTAGTGTATCTTTAATCTTTTCTATGTTGACTGTTCTCTATTCCTACAGAGACCTCTACGGATGTGCCCGGTATACCAAATGGGGTGATTTGTTACCAGTGACACAGGATGAATGTGCCTCTACCGATGGTGAAAGCTGAGACGTGTTCTGTAGATTGGACATTTAATCCTATTAGCAGCGTTGTAGTGTAGTGGTTTTGACTCTCGCCTTTCAACTAGAGGGTCGCCGGTTCGATTACCACCCATGGCGTTAATTTCCTTCGGCAAGAAATTCATACACAATTTGCTGCACTTAACCCAGGTGGAAATGGGTACCTGGCAAGAATTAATTTCTCGAAATGCCAAGTGCGCTGGTGGCTGCCAGGATAAAGCTAGGGTAATAATATTGCAAAGTGCCTTGAGCACTCCAGCAGAATGGATACGTGCACTATATTAATTGCATCTATTATCATTATTATTATCATAATCTTTGGGAAAGACTTTTAATTCAGGACATCTAAAGACCACATACATTAGTGTCGCAGTGGCAATCTTGTCTGTCGTTGAGAGGAGTATTCAAATGCCACAGTGTGGATGCTCACAGATTTCTCTANTGAACCCTAATGGCCGGTTTTCAGGCCATGCCAAGAAAGTAAAATTCACTATTCATTTTATTTGTCAGCACATTCCCTTTTAATCATTATTTTATTCTGTGCTGAATACACTTTTATAGTAGACAAATACAGAATTTATGTGATTAAAGATTAAAAAAAAATTACCAAAGAATTGATTTGTTCAAATTTTTGACATAAGTCAAGAATGTCCAACACGTAAAATAACTTGGGGTATAGCCCACGAAATATGAAAATAAGTCAGGGTTCAAAGGGTTAATTTCCTTCGGCAAGAAATTCATACACAATTTGCTGCACTTAACCCAGGTGGAAATGGGTACCTGGCAAGAATTAATTTCTTGAAATGCCAAGTGCGCTGGTGGCTGCCGGGATAAAGCTAGGGTAATAATATTGCAAAGTGCCTTGAGCACTCCAGCAGAATGGATACGTGCGCTATATTAATTGCATCTATTATTATCATAATCTTTGGGAAAGACTTTTAATTCAGGACATCTAAAGACCACATACATCAGTGTCGCAGTGGCAATCTTGTCTGTCGTTGAGAGGAGTATTCAAATGCCACAGTGTGGATGCTCACAGATTTCTCTAGTATCAGGCATGTGTTCACCTTGATGAGGAGAATTATGCGAGTCTAATGTCATGCAAAAATGGTGTTTAATGCAAGATACCATAATAACCTTGATCACAATTGCCAGGCCATGTAGTGTTATTCAGACATTGCAAGGAATATTTTCTTATGGTGTGCATCTATTTTCCACTGAAGGACATAAATGTTAAGGTTGGAATAAAAACCAACAACATTACGACTCAAGTCTCGGTTACTGTGTAACTACAGAAGCGTGTGTAACTTATTTATTGTGAGACAAATGAATATGATTTCTTTGTACCATTTTAATTATTTTGTGACAAATTTTCTTCAAATATAGCTTTTTCGGGAGAGGATTAAACAGATTATGGAAGGTCAATACCTTTAAGTATCAGAATAACAACCTAATTTTTTTATCTATCAAATCCTTAGTCTTTATATGAACTGACATAAAAAGTAGGACTGTCTAAACCATCATAGCTACCATCACAATGAAACAGTGGCATAGAATTAATATGCATTTCGGTATTATGTCTGTATACTTGTTACTTTGTCAGGGCATTGTATGTCAATGCAGCAGTCATATGACAGTTCAATAAAACTACATGGGAATTCATAACCCTCCAAGCTGCCAATAAAATGCACTTTGAATCTCAAAAAGGGTGCTTTAGAAATGTGAATTATTATTATGAAACATGACAGGTTGTAAGATTGAGTATATGAATAAATCACTTGAAAATTCAGAAAACACGATACTTTTTGTTGATCCTTGCCTCTTATATTCGAGTTTCCTAACCTCATTTAAATTGGAATTCCCAAATAACCAGGGGCCGTATTCTGAAATTGTTCTTATCTCAAATTCGCTCTCATCTACATTACTTTCCTAATACGGTATTCTGGAAATGTTCCTATCTTTCTTCTTAACTTTCTTCCTAACTTTCATCTTAACTTCTTCCCACATGACCCCGCCCACAAGATTAAGCGCATAATACTGATCTACATATGCGCCCTATGATTTAGTATGTATTCTGAAAATCTTCTTATCTTAAATTTGTTTTTATCTTTCTGCGTGTTTGAGAAGATTTTTATGATAGGGTTGGTGCTATTTTATCTCACATAGTTTTGAACTTGCTTCTTAACAACTGAGTAAAATAAGCTCGACAAGAGATGAAATTCAATGAAAATTTCCTCGTAAAATTAGACTCGGAATAGCGCGTAGCGCAATTGCAGCGCGTAATACTTCAATTACGCACGAGGGCAAAACTTAACATTGGCGGAGATGTAAGAGACATTGCTATTGGATGATTTCCTTATGACTGTTGACATGCTTCGTCAAGGGATAAAAATGGGCGTGGTCGAAGATAGAAAAGGGCGGTCCTGCAAGAGAAAAGATCGCGTAAAGTAGATTTTCAGAATTTTCAGGATTTTAGCGCGTTCCTAACTCACAGAGATAAGAAAACACTGAGGAAGAAAGATAAGAACGATTTCAGAATACCATCCCAGGACAAGATTCCAAAGACAGCATGGCTTTTCCAGTTTCTAACACTGTATAAGCTGAAATTCTCACTAGGGTTCTACATTGTATTTTCTTGAATTATGCGACCCTGAATAGAGGACAATAATCTGTCAAAACATGAAAATAACTCGCTAAGATGTGGAAATGTCTAAAATTTATTGAATTTTGGTAAAGTTATGAACCGTTAAATATTGTATTAAATTTTCTGCAAAATATTTAAATAGACCCTGTTATCAATAAAATGTTTATTGTATTGGTTACATAATAATTCTTGCCTTATCCCGACAATTACTTTACATCGAATTTGATGGATTTCAAGAAAATTTTTAGGTGAAAAGCAGTTCACTCTGCCAAAGTCAAAATTATTGGAATCTAAAAATAAAGACCTAAAGGAAATTTGACTTCCACGAGAGATTCCCAAACAATTATTTTGCCTTTATTTAACTTGTTTATTCCACTTGGAAAGGTTCGACTAGTCATTTAATTCTCCCTATCGCATATATCTCTCCGAATCTGAACGCCTGCAGCGCACTAATTATTTTGGCCCAGATTCTTGGCACAGGTACTTCCGGTAACATTTGCGCGTTTTTAAAAGTCTATAGGCTTTCTACGGTATATTTCGTCAGCGGCTTGTAGTGTCATATTTTTTCATAGATTTTTGCGAATAAAAGCATCATTTTTTTTTTTTCATATCTGCATTTATTTGTTATATGGGTTTCTTTTGCGAAGTGGCCCAATGCTGGGCTTCCGACGCAAAACAAAGAAATTACGCCAAATACACATGGATTGAAATTTCGTAGATAGTATACAGTGAAATCAAGATGGATCCCGGAAGTGAGCGTGCCAAAGCCAAAGTGCGTGATATCGATATCACAAGGGGATATCGGCTATATGCGATAGGGAGAATTGATAACAGGATCCCTTTGATAAATATATAAGGTATCATTGAATAACTTTGAGAACATTAGTCAATTCAGCGAACTGAAATAACACACTTGGTAAAACAGGCCATTGATGTTCTATGAACATTAAACATTTATTTGCATTGTAATAGATATGGTTACCATAGCTAGTTACATCAAGTGCTTTATGCGACCACTGTACATGATACTTTTTTACATAATTTATGTAATATTGATACAATCAAATCATTCATTAAATTCTCATCAATTTTTTCTATATAAAAAATATTCTTTCACAAAGCCTCTATCTTGTCTCGCCTCAAAGCAAGACATCTTGTCTCATCTCAAGCAAGACACTTCTGGTAAACACATCGTCACGGTGATATTTACCTCACAAAAATTGAGGTTTCATTTTTCATATTGTTATACCAGACAGAAAGAATAGACTAATCCGGGGCAAGAGTGAATACCATCTCAATAAAATTCATTCACAAGACAAATAAATCTTGCTTGGTCTTGACGCTGCTTCTTTATCTGAAGAAAACACAATATGAATTCAAGGCTTTCTTCAACGAATCTCAGAGAACATTTTCTAAAACAACAAATTTAGACTTGATTTTGGCGACAAAGTTTGGCTTCATATTACAGACATCTCCAATTTGAACACAACTTTTTTGTTACTACATCACTAAATGAATTTGTTTGAAACATGCTTGCTAACAGTACTGATAATATTGACATATGCTCCCAGTGAAAGGATGCATTTATCAGGATTCCCAGAGAAATTTGAAAACAGAATTTCATGACTTTTTCATGACCAACTTGCTACTTCCAATAGCTTCCTGTCTGACAGAGTATCCAAAATCACACACATTATGATGGCCTTTGTCTACCATTCGAGCCAACCATTATTTTAATCATGATATGTATTCCTATCATTTTTAGTAGAAAATGGGGTGTTTCATAATAAGGGTACCATTATCGTTTCATGAACACCCAAAATTCAACAGAATTCCCCGCCTTTTCAATAATTTTCCCCAATTTCCCTGCCTTTCCCCCGATTTGCCATGACTATGGGGACCATGATTTGTCTGTAGGTTGAGATTTATGAACCCCAAGCCCCCCGAGGACCATTTGTACATATTGAGGTATCAAATTTTTAATGAAATTGTGACCTTACTAGTAAACCTAACAGTGTCAAATGTTTATTTATCATATAGAAACTACATTGTCCATTTAAATGCTTTTTTCATATGACACTTGAACCCAAATCTTTGTATAATTTTTTTTGAAAAAAAGACCAAATTGGAGTTTCGTTTTTGTGTCTTCAACAGCAATTGAATTATCTTGCTTTGCTGTGCATTTACTTCTGGAATGACTTACCAAGAATTTTCCGTTGGGAGGTCTCGAAAGCTTTTGCAATGTCAGTTTCTGGCAAGTCCCTTCATTCTATTTATATTCTCTACATTTCAATTAGCTGTGCATGTTCAACTAGTTTGTTGATAACAGTGATGTTAGCGTAATATTTTAAGTACATTTGGTGTTCATACAATTGCATGAGTAACAATAATAAATCTCACAAATTGTCGTTCTCTAGTTCGATGAATGGAAGTATTTTGTCAAAATGACATTTCTTTTCCAGAAGACTGATGTAATATTGTGTTCTGGGTACAATTCTGAGTACTCTATACATTACTTTCAAAGAGAACAAATTCATGAAAATATAATGAATCACAAAAAAAGAGCAAAAAAATGTTGAAATGTTATCTTGGTTAAAATAATAAAAGAAAAAGAAAATGGGTTTTACTTTTCCCAAAAAAATGTACTTGATAATTAGGCTACCACTATGATTTTTGAAAGCAATATGAAGATATAATAATACACAATAATCCACATTGAATAAAAACTAATCTACGCAAAGAACATGAGAAAAAAAAACATTGGTAGAATTTTCATACCATACCATACCAATAAAAAAATTACTAAGAAACTGTAACATCTAACTGATATTGAAGTATATAATTATGTTAAAAATTCATACTAAAAAAAAGAGAGTAAAGTTCAGAACACAATAAAACAATCATATGTACCTTTCGCTACAACTCGCAAAATAAAATGGGCGTCAAAACTAAAAGAGGAAAACTTTGTATATACTTCATGTAATGCAGGAGATAAAAACACAATAATTAAGCTGTATTATAGCAAATTCTTTCAAATTAAGACTTGAAACAAGTAAATAAAACCATTCATTTTGGGAGTAACTGCACAATTTTTGTTTTACTTTTCTAAAAACAGTTCAGCACAGACATTATATTTGGACACTAAACCCCCAAAATATGCAACATAAAACAAAATTGCCATGAATGAATCTCAAAGACACTATCCTAAAGTCAAGAATATTGTCATGCATTACAAGCAGCAGAAAACTTAGCACAATAAAATAAAACTTATCCTTATGGGAAGATCATCAGCCAGAAACAATCTTCCAATAAAAAACCTTATACCGGTAGATCAAAATTATGTATTTAGTAAATGAATTTGTCAAATCTTCCCCTCCCCTCCAAAAAAATGGGACATTTGATGAAGGAGTATGGCAGTTTGATACATATCATGCAGCTAATTTTTTAACAATTGGGTATTTGGCTTTGACCATTTAATTGAAAAAAAAAATGTAAATACAAGATTAGCTGATGACCACTGTGAGGAAGAACAGTGAACACCTAAGCATCCCCATAACCTAGGCTTTGCACACAAATTTCTTGAGTGCTGTACAAAGTTAGTATATCAGGGTGGTGTTTCACCAAGTCGTTCATAAAGTTGCGCACGACTTTAAGAAAGAATGGAGTACGTAAACGAGTGTAGAACGCATAAGACTTTCGATCAAGAACTGGTACCAGTCGTGCGTTAAGTCTTTCTCAAAGTCTTTCTTATCTTGGTGAAACACCGCCCTGGAACTTTCAATGATTTATCCATTTAGTTCTTCCTTTGATGCCTTTAAATAGATTGCAGAAGTCTGTCAAAACATGTTTAAAGAGGAACCAATCCCTGGGATTATCATGCTCCCATTGAACGAGGTAAAATCAGATGAGCAAACTGTGAAAATTTGACCAAAATCGGACAACCCGCTCAAAAGTTATAACTTTCTAAGTCACAGAGATTTGACGATCACTGCCACTCATGGGGATCTGTGCGATCAGCAAAAACGGACGGAATCTGTGACGTCATGTCGGACAACTCCTCATTCACTTTGTACATAGAATATTTTAAAAAATTTGATCAATGCAAAATTTAGAGTAAGGTTGCGGCATGAATCTTTTTAAAATACATGCAGAATCAATACAGAAATGCTATACCCCAACTGAAAATTAGCATTGTGTTGACTTTTCCGAGAAAAGGGAGAAAATGTGAAGTTTTGTGTACAGAGTGAATGAGGAGTTGTCCGACATGACGTCAAAGATTCCGTCGAATTTGCTGATCGCGCGGATCCCCATGAGCGGCAGTGATCGTCTTATCTCTGTGACTTTGAAAATTCATAACTTTTGAATGGGTTGTCCGATTTTGCTCAAATTTCACACTTTGTTCATGTGATTTTTCTTCATATCATGAGAGCAGGATAATTCCAGGGGTTAGTTCCCCTTAAAGTTTAAATCCCAGTGGGAGTGAAAGACTGAGAATAATTAGCATATCATAAATGCCAACGCAGACTAAATGACTTTCAGTAATACGACCTTACAACCATGCGACCAGACCTTATGGGTATTTCCATGGGGTTGGGTCCACTTTTCATGCAAAGTCCATGTAACATAGTGATCCCCTTTGTCACTTCACCATGAAGATCAATTCAGATCTTCTTAGGCTTCGATCTATTGATGAAAATTGCTTTTTTTTTCAGTTATACACATTTGGATTTGAAATCTTTTCTGGATTTGAAGGTACAGGTATACAAAAATTTCACTACGTTACATGGACATCCCACTGCTTTTGCATGTGCAAGAAATTGTCAGGTATCAAATTCCAATATGCTATAGTCTTTGAGGAATACTTCTGGGTGAGATACTGTTATTGGGGTAATGTCATTATTGGACTGTATTTGCCTGGTTTGAAAAAGCCACAGATTTAGGGTTTTTGGATGTCACAAAAATGAACCCAACCCCGTGGAAATACCCTTATTACCCGACACTGCACAATACGCATACCATATTGATATCTTGCATTGATAAATGATACCTAAACATGCCCTCATCTTCCATTGCAACAATTCAGCGCAATAAATCAACTTTTAATTGCTAAAACCATGATTTTCTTTACAAAATTAAATGCATATTTTCAATAAATGATTGAAGCATGTAGTACCGAATGACGAAACGTCTTCTGGAGAACAATTGTCTCGTGACGCTGTTGTGTGGAAGGCTGTACGACCTTACAACCATGCGACCAGACCTTATTACCCGACACCGCACAATACGCATACCATATCGATATCTTGCATTGATAGGCGATACCTAAACATGAGCTCATCTTCCATTGCAACAATTCAGCACAATAAATCAACTTTTAATTGCTAAAACCATGATTTTCTTTACAAAATTAGATGCATATTTTCAATAAATGATTGAAGCATGCAGTACCGAATGCAACACGTCTTCTGGAGAACAATTGTTGAGTGACGCTGTTGTGTGGACGGCTGTACCTGTGCCAAGCAACTGTTCAAAGCCGGGAGAGGTCATATGACCTTGCAAAAATTCAACATGCCAAAACCTCCCAACCTGGTCTTACGACCTGAAACTTGGTTGTACGATGACATTATACCCACAGTTGTAACATTGTATGACCGAAAGTTATATAGTGTGCAATGGCCTAATTAAAGTCTAACTTCAAAAATATTACACCTAACAAAGGTGCAAATTGAGTCTATTTGAGAGGTTTGCAATTAATCTTTAGCTGAATGTCCAAGATAAATGTTTCTGATATAGAGGATACATAAAATCCTTCCCCAACTACATTTCAAAGATGATTTTAAGTAACCTGCATCAGAACCTTAGGAAATACCCCGAAGTGAGCTTCATGTGTACAATTTACCAAGAGATCATTTGCACCATTTCATTTCAGAAGATAAGCAGCATCAGATTTATGAATATTTTAAACTGTTAGACTACCTATACCGCTCTTAGCACACTATTTATTCCAATAAATGCAAATTCTCATTACAACTATTTCAAAATAAAATCTAAGAACACTTCAAGTTAACCTACATCATGAAAACACTGACAGAAACACCAATCTATCCAAATCTGTATTTTGGCATATAACAATATTAGAAATACTATTTCATTAACCTACTTGAGTTGATTTATTATTTCTTTAAACACAAATCCATATACTGTTTCTAATGCTCTTAAATAATGAAATATTTGAATATTTCATTGTATATTTCTTCTAGAATCAGGGGCCAAGTTCTGTGATAAGGGATAAAGATCGGAACAAAGTAAACAATCTCCATTCAATCTTTCACAACAGCTTCAGCCGTTGATGCACACAAAAGAAATTTCCTCTTTTTCTGAACATTGAGAAATATTGAACAGGTGTTAGATCTCATCTGTAAATAAGCTTGGGAAAGTACTTTCTTCTTATATTTATGAAGTTATTGTGAATAATTGACTGAAATTGTTTACTTTGTCCAATTCTTCAGTCCCTTCTGCTCACATGAAAGTTGCTCTGCCAACCAGTTTTACACATCTGACNTCACTAATCACCAGATACCAATAAAGAAGTTATTTCAGCAAGGACCCATAAAAGGGGTTGACATATCTCTGCAGAATAAGAGGGATAAAATTTTTTTCATGTGTGCCTAGCTATAATGAATGCTTGAATGAAGTTGTTTACTTTGTCCAAAACACAGTGCCCCCTCTGCTCAAGGTGAATACTATTTCTGACATGGGAGTCTTTTTAATAACTTATTATACAGGAATTTGTGAGTAAATAATATGAAGGAAGTTTGTACTCATATATTATTTAGTGGTTTTATGAACACAGGAAAGCTACGTGGTCACCGAGAGACCTGGGGCCCATTGCACAAAACCTTCCATCGATGGTAAGTTAACTTTGCCATTAATGGTAACCAAAAGTTAATGGCAGCATTATGGAACAGCCAATCCGCATCAGCGATTCCACAGGATTTCCCAATACTGACCAATTTGCAATCATTTTAAAGTCTCATGTAACAGGGCCTGAACGTAGTGAAAAGCGTACTCGCATGCTAGTGACACAAATTTAAGTTGTGTAGCATATCTTTTCAAATAATAGTCTCTGACTATTTCATGACAATATCCTATACCTTATAACATGTTTATTCTGGTTCATAACACCACCAACAATACATGGGCATCTTACTGAGTTGAAATTTTACTTAGGGCAGATCTGCAAATTCATAAAAAAAAAAAACTAAACTTCATCTTACTCATCACAAACTTTCATAATGTAGAATATACATGGAGAGCAGACGGGAATTTCTATGAACAATAGACACTTACCATGTTTGTAAGTTTACAATTTCAATTGTTTGGGATCAGTACCATTTGTAATAGTACAATCAATATACACTAAGAGAATCTAAACTATTTTAACATGGGAGACTGTCATACAGCGCATTTCTACAACCAAACAACCATACTCTAGCTGCAATACAATGAAATTCTCAAATATTTTTGGTCACTTTCAACAGAATGACCACCACAAACCTTTGGGTCGGTAATGGTCATCAGACGATGACCAAGTACTATAAATAGATTGGTTCCAGTTTAGTCCTCAATTTCGCTTGTCCATCCATGCCGACCGATATGTGGAGATGAACAGCTATCGTTGATCGCTGTGGTCTCGATTTCAAGACATCTCCGTATCAAAGATGCACTATGCATCATTCTGTCCAAGTCTTTTTTAAAGTCATGTGACACCCCATGGTCACCTGACATCCCACAGTCACCTGACATATCCAGCATCTACATCATGGCTGACTGTGTCTGCATGGCCTCTTGCTGTGAATCTGTCTTGGGTTGGTCCACGCCGCCGCCCATGTCGTAGATCTGTGTTTGATGTATGGCTGAGGCGTGCTTCATGAGTTCCCATGCTGTGATGGCTTCGTGCTGGCAGAATACACACGTCCAACTATCGGGCTCTGTAAAATGTCATCAAACAGGGCACTTTCATACTCTCAATAAAATAAATATCCGCATTGGCTCATAAAAATAGAAAACAGTACAATTCAATTTCAGTAGCATCATTAGCCCTAGAATCCTCAAAAAGTTTTGACAAACAAAGAACCTCAAAAATTATTCTTGGTACAATAACCATAAAGTGTAGGTCAAAAATATTATAAACTCTGCTCTGAGACAATTGAAAATTAATTCCAAATACTAGTTCACAAACATTGCTGATATTATTGTTATTTTCAATAAGTTTGTCTTAATGTTTGTCTTTGTCTTACTGTTATCTCAAAACCATAGGATAATATTTTTGTAGGATTTTTAACAATTGTTTTGACCATTCTAGATAGTATTTGTGCTTTGATCTAGCAAGTCAAAAGAAAACTGAGGTCATTCTACCCCTCAAGTGCAAATGGCCCTTGTGTAAAGTTGATCTTTACACAAGAAGAACAAATTGAAGAACAAGTTATTTTCATATAGTTAACAGACCGTTTTTAGCCTCCAACATTTGACTTGGAGATAAACTCTGACTTTTGACTTAAAAATATAATCTGGGCTCTGTATCATAAAGGTCTGCGATTAATCAATAATAATTCTCATAATTTTGTTGACAAACAGTTAATACTCTTTCAAATAACTGATTAATCACAAAAGCGTATGGTACAAGGTCCTGGGGGATGTTTCATCAAGATTTGTCGTAGCGACAAGGAGTCATTTTCCATCAGTTCCCATAGCAACTGTCAGCGATTGTGCTTTTCATCCAATCACAATCAAGGAATTTGTCAGCGCTAACTAGTTGTCTCTGCGACAAATCTTGATGAATCACCCCCCAGATCGTCATCCCCACATCCAAAAAGGACACCGTCTGACTTACCATCCCCACTCTTTGTGAGTCTTTGCCTTTTCTTTATGGTGGGAATTCCTTTCGCTGGAATGGTGGGCAGTGTCATAGGATCCACGTATGCTCTGTAAAAGGTAGCAGGAATGAAAGCATCCTTGAAGTCATGTCTTCAAATACTGTAATTTATTGACCGCTTTTTATTTCTCTATTTCATGAAAAAATTATGGTCTTATGAATCATTTGCAAGCATTGAGCTAAAAAAAAAAATCATAAAAATCCCCAGCCTTCAGTCTTGAAATAATACTAATCCTGTGATACCATAAAATGAGTGTACACTGGAAAATTATATAACCAAAAGACTTTAATAAGCATCTTGCAATCCCTGTAATATTCAGTATTCAGCAGGTAGTTAAAGTCTACAAGGAAAATCCAATCTATTCTCCATTACTTTGACTGAATAACTTCTATTTCCCAGAATAAAAACTTTGATATGCATATCTTGCTATCCATTAATAAATTGAAAGATACATTGGCCCGTATTCCGATATCGTGGTTTGACTTAACCCAAGTCTAAGTCATTGTGATTTAGACTATTGGTTTAACTTTTAAATAGCCTGGGTCTAAATAACAATGGTTTAGTCCAGGGTTAAGTTAAATCTCGCTATCGGAATACGGGCCCAATTGTTTATATTTTCAAATCTGCATTCTCCATTTCATTCTTTGTATTTTACAATATAAAAATCAATAGGAGCTCTCTACCTACATTTAATTAAAACAAATATCTAAATATAGTTTCTCTGTGGATACATCCTATTACAAAGTAAAGATTAATTACTTACACATAACCACAGTCATGGTTAACTTTCTTGAAGCCTTTTGGTCTGTTAAAATCGGGATCACTTGCCAAGTAAAGATCTGAAAATTCAAAGCAAAATGTATAATTCCAAGAAGACGTCATATTCTTGTAATATAAAAGATGTCCTCAAGAAGTATGTAGGATCAGAGTTAATATCAGTACTCAGTATTTTGTTTCTGGATAAACGTATTAACTCGCTTTATCTGCTAAAACAGATTCCGTAAAATGTGGTGAACAAGAAAGCTGGTGTGAACAGGGGAAAAACAATTACACTTGAATATCCTTTCTAATAAAGTGGATCAAATAAACGTACCCTGCTCTTTGGACGGAACAGAACTTTCACTCCGAGAAAATATAAAGAAAGCAAACAGGATCTAAATAAATTTGTAACATTTTGTCCATGTTTCCCTAAAAATCCAGTTAACCTAGTTTATAGTTATCATCCTTCTGTTACTCAGCTGTAGTAAAAATCAGACCACCTGTCACAACACCAGAATCCAAAATTCTGAAAAAGATCCACTTGTATTGGAATCTCCTCTAAAAGTTCTTAACATCTACATGTAGGATGAAATAAACAAAGAAAAGTGAAGATATTTGACTGGGGCCATTGAAATGGTAGATAATTTTTGTTCATTGAATAATTTGTCTATTTGCTCCTTTTCTTTATCTTGATAAGAGCGCAACAGAGATGCCAAACTTAACAATCATAGATGATTGACAAATATAAAGAGCTAAAAATGATTGAAGTTTGGCAGACCTGTAGGGATCAACATCAAATTCACTCACCTATTGGTTGAGTCTTGATAAGTTTTCCTTGTTCTCCTCTCTTGGCATTCTTTGCTTGCTCGCCAGTCTCAAACTGCACGAAACCGAACCCACTGTGGATAGAGACAGCCCTGATGCGGCCATACTTCATGAACGTCTCCATCAGCAGTTCCATGACGTTCTTCCTGTCCTCTTTCCTCGTGTACGTGTTGAGGTTGCCAACGAACACCCTGGATGCCTTGGCGGCCGGCGACATGTCGTTGGTGTAGTTGCTGACTGCAGGGTACTTGGCCATGAAGCTGCTCATGCCCCCTGCACCGCCCATGCCCTGGTGGCCGCCGCCGCCCATCCCCATACCCCCTCCCATCCCCATGCTGCCACCCATCCCCATCCCCATCATACCCATGCCGCCCATACCCATGCCCATGCCATGGGGGCCGCTGTGGGGACCGCCGTGGTGACCATGGGGGCCATGGTGGCCGTGGTGGCCATAGCCAGGGCCGTTGTAATTGCGATGCATGGTTGTCGGCGGGTGGTGGAGCAGTGAGCTGCAAGAGATAGAGGGAAAGGAAAATCAAAAGGTATAAACAGATTGATGACATATGATATGCATCGAAAACTTGACCAGGCTCACACAATCCTACAGATCTATAAATCATGACACAACTAAGGAAGGATTTATTAAAAATTTAAAATAAGAATAACTGACGAAGAAGAGCAGGGAACTTCATCTAAAAAGAACATCAACTGTCAAAAGGGCATTTTAAGTACTCCATTGATGGTGCATTGATTAAATGTAATTGAGAATTTCTCTGTCATTCCATTTTAAATGTGAGATTTCTCCTTATTTCTAATCAATTCTAGACAACTGAATTTCAGTTGTAACAAGATCTTAAGAAGAAATAGGGAGGTTATAACTTGCATAAATTTATAGAATTGAATAAATGTTATATTTATAGGTATGTACTATAAAATAACTTGAAATATCTTAAAAACAGAAAATAAATAAGGCACATAAACTTCTAAACTATCAAGTACACAAAGTTATCAGCATACAAGGACAAATGCGATCTCAAAATTTTCATTTTATCAGTCCGATGTAGAAATATCCATGATCTTAGCCAGAAATTTACATGAGCACACAACTTTCATTAACAGAATTTGGGATGATTTAACATTTGCAAAATTTAAGCTAAACAATTGAATCATAATCATGTGTACAGTATACAAATCACCGGTTCCCTGCAAGGAACATAAATCAAATTCACACAAAATGGGCACCCACTCGTTTCCCTAAAATGGAACATCAATTTGTCATGAAAAATTCCCGATTTAGAATCGTTATCTAACTTCACTTTTCCAGCCCATTAAAAGATCAATATTGCAGTTGTATGAAGCAAAGTTCCTTGAAATCAACAAAAAGTAATTTTGTGTGCAAAAAAAAATCCCACACTCTGATCAATTACTTCAGGATTTTAAAATATTCCATATAATTCACATTTAAAATTTTTCATGCATGCATAAAATGTTCTTTTTCTCTCCCATTCTATTATGTGTACAAGCACACAAGCACAAAAATACTGATAAAAAAGCAAACATTACAGTAAACAAATGGAGGAAGCATAACATACAATAAATGGTGAAGAATAAAGTACTCACCAATAACGGCTAAAAAAATCAGCGGTCTTTCAATAAATTACACCACTCTGGATAAAATAAATCAAATAAAACAAAATAAGATATTCTTTAAATTTCCTTTAAGTGAAGAAAAAAGTAATAAAGTTTGCAAGTTCTTGAAGAAGTTCAGCTGTAATATCAAATGTTATTCTTAAAGGTTAAGAGACATGTAAAAAATGTACAAAAACAACTCATAATTCAAAACATCATTCCACTATGGCATCAAAAATGGTAAACAATTTTTTTTCATCTTAAAATACGGAACCAAGTTAAATACACGGAAACTACAATATCAAATTATAAATTTGAAACCTCAGAGAAAATTTCAGATTCAGGTTCTTTGTTCAGCCTTCTTTTTCCATGCACCCTTGGTTAAATTCCAATTGTGGCAAGTTAAAAATGATGCATGCATACATGTATACTCATAGATTACAACTATGTAGCATATATGCTATGGCTTTTTATCGCACATGTAAGTGCTCGTCACGTTTTGGAGCGGTGACTGAAATTAACAAGCTGTTTTAAATGCGGCGTCTTCAGAACATCTGTATAAAAAAAAAAAAGATGTACATGGACCTGTCTTTACCAATTATTTTACATTTCTTCTGCACATGGGCACCTCTTGTGTTTTTATTTCATTGCCTTTCTTTATTGTTTCTCTTATGTGAATTTAATCTGTCTGTCAGCAGAGCAGTCCAAATGGAAGAGGAGCCCCCCCCAC
>BQKZ01000469.1:2505-29030 GCA_036244855.1 Temnopleurus reevesii | reverse complement strand
CCCCCCTCCCTTATTATTCTTTTTGCTATCAGCTTTACAAGGTAATGGGAAAGAGAAGTCTATCCCCCTATTTTTTTTGTTGCTCGTCATGTGAGCAGCAGGAAGTGAAGCAGAAAGTCTCCCACTTTCTTTTGCATGTGAGATGAGTGGCAGGGAAAGGGGGAGAAAAGTCCCCCACCCCTTTTACTATTTGTCAGCTGAGCTAAAGGGAAGTCAGGAATGGAAGCCTTCATCTGTTGTTTTTGCATATGAGATGAGCGACAAGAAGCAAGGGAGAGTCCTCACATTCCACCGCTCAGCTAACAAGCAAAAAATTCATACGGACGGGGACTTCGCTTCAATGCTAGTCAGATGAGCTATCGGAAGTGGGGAAGATTGTCTCCCCACTTTTTGTTGCATTTGAGTCAGGAAGGGAAGGGAAGCCCTCAATTTGCTTTTTGCATGTCAGATGAGTAACATTAAGTGAGGGGAAAAAGTGGCATGGTTACCTGTGACATTTTAGTAATCTGTCGCCGATGTATAGGCCTACAATATTTACATGTCGCGCGCACGCCAGCTGTCTTTACTCTCCTGGTTTGCCGTCTCTTCTCCCATTTCCCTGCCACTCTGCTGACAAGCGCATAAAATATACACAAAGTGAAATAATGACAATTAAAATTGACAGTACGTAAATATGTGCAAAATAAGAATAAAAATTGGCATACAATAACAAGGCACTGAATCAGTGAATGTCACTATACATCAATTTTCTTTTTGTACCAACGTTTTTAGGATACCATAAGTTGAAAAGATAGGCAATTTCAATTAATTCTCCCAAAACGCAACAAGCACATTTACGTTTAGATCATGTATAAACCGTATGCCATCTATCTTAGGCTTATGAACAAAAAATGACCTTTCAAAACATGAAAATAATATCTTATAAATATCTCAACTCAACTTTAGACTGAGGAATCTTTAAAAAAAAACATATCGCAGTGCACACATTCACTCAATTGGAGTTTGGATCTCATTTGCCATCAACATCGACATCAAGTTATAACTTATAATCATCATCAGTAATGTTAGACCTTAGCATAATTAAGTCTACAATTTACAGGGATACATAGCATTTCTCGTCTACACAGCTTCAATATACATTATATTTTTCTGTACTATGAAGCAAACAATCCAATTAACATGGCCATCTCGTGATAATATTATAATAATTAATATGCAACCTCTCTCCCACCACATCACACACGTCTCTTCCGTGAACTCCACAAAATGAACAAAAGTCTACGGAAGGGTTGACTATTTGACAAGAATTATTATTTTTAAATTACCATTAATATTATGAATATATTTATATCTATTTCACATTTTACCATTTTCTCTAACATGTATACACAACACAACACACCAAAACAAACACGTCGGCTCACTCTCATAAACGTCATTACTGTCAAGTGTCAGATTGCTTGAAATTGCACGTCGTTTCCCTTCCTTTGCTAACGTTCCTTCTTCCCCATTTCTCTTTAACCACATACCGATCACAATGAAAACTTTCCCCTAATATGTTGCCCTACTTGTAAAACAATGTATCTAATGCAAATACCCACGTGTGGCATTCCAGATGTGAAACAAGAACGTAGTCGTAGATTTTCCCCAGTTTCACTTGACTGCAACGTAAATTATTGTTATTCACAGAAATCATGCGCGGGGCCTGTGCGGCGTGCAAAACGAAAGCCGACTGCTCGCTGCGCGCACGTGGGGTCACTATACACTTCCTCAATTCAATAAATTACGATTTGGGGTGGGGCCATGTAGGGGCAACACGCTGCACCACAGACTGCCCTTTGGCATAGACGAAAAGGATGTTTTTATTTTCTCTCTCTTTTTGCGATGCTCTTTCATCTATGTATGGAAAGGTCCACTATTATAAACAAACTATATTACTCAGATTAATTAATGTGAACACTTACAATTTAATTGTATTTGATTTACGCATCTTCCAATCCTGATGGTGGTGGGCCTCCCTGAGCATCCTTTGGCACTAAACATATTTTGGAGGGGCCAGGGGGGGGGGGGGGGGGGCTGTTCCATATTGAAATTGTCCTGTACGACATAAAAATATACATCATTTCCATTATGTTAATCTGATTTAAAATCTTTCATATGTCCATGGGCCTTTGCAACAATTGGGCCGGTCAAAATAGTAACTATTGAATGAAATAAACAGAAGATCAATTTTCAACATGGAATATCACTTCTTGACTCAGTTTTTTAAAGAACCATTTTAACCCAATTTTCTTAAACTTATTCAAAAGTTTTAATTAATAAATGTATCCGGACCCATGAATCTCAAGACGAAAAAGAACATTATTTGCGTTTTAGAGGGTTGATGGGGGGGGGGGGGGCTTTCAAACTATGATGATCGATAAACAACTGCAGATAACTGCATGTCATACGTCATATGACGTATTTTGCCAATTTATGTGCATGTCATTGTTCAGTTATATAATCGAAATGTAATTTTTTATGTCTGCTTCATCGTTTGAATCCTAGTGTCTTATTTCTTCCAATTCTTCAAGTTATTTTCTTGTTCTTCTATTCATTCTTCCTCGTTATATACCTCTTCATCTTTTTTCCACTACCTCTTCTTATATCCTTCTCTAGCTTTTTGCCTTCATTTCTCTTCTTATACTTCAATTATTCTCTTCCTCTTTATCCCTCACTTACTCTTCTCTAAACAAGCCTTTCTTTTAGTGTTTATTTGGCCTAACATTTGTAAATGAATTTTTATTTCCCATTCCCCAGTAATTCATCACTGTTATGTTTTGTTGTAAACAAAATGCTATTAGCCATTGTACTTCTATTTTCATATTGTTTTGACCACAACTTGAGCGGCCATTTGTATATTAATGTTCTGTTTAACATACCAGAGAAAATAATAATTTCTATAACAATTACAAAACTAATGGTTGTAAAATCACAACATTTTTAGGAAACTGATCCTTAAGCAATTGGGGTAAAGGGGGTAAAGCCCAAGTCACATAGAGCCCTGATTCAACAGGACTGAACACAAATCTTTGTCATTGTATACAAGTTGAGTCCTGGACAAAGAGTTTTGTTGATTCGTATCAAATCAAGGCTCTTTATGACTGGGGCTAAAGGTTTCTATAGTTGAAATGAATACAAGAAAATAAAAGAAAATAAAGCATGCTATGTACTTTTCTTACAAGAGACATTTTTTTATTAATATGGCTCAACAGGATTATTCATTGATACAATATATATTACGAGTTGAAACGATACACTTTGAGTGCCAATATGGTAAAACAACTTTTTCTCTGCATCTAAAATGCAAATCAATCATCTAACTACCGTCATGGGCATGACCACAAATGCCATTTTCTTTATGTAAAATACTCTGCGAGAAAAACACAATAAAAAGTGAAAAGCAGCATTGTCAACATCCTTCTAAACAGAGCTTTGCAAACAGAAAATAACCTTGCTAAAACTAAAAACAAAAAAAAAAACGTTTTGTTGACCTTTGTGACAAGCCAACATCTTTATAAAAACAGTAACACAATAATATAGAATTAGAATTGGGATAAATAAGCTGTCAAAGCAGGCTAAATATTAAGTCAAACAACAACTTACAACGTTNAAATAAATAAATAAATGTAGCAACACATATTTAACACATTACTTCCATTAAATCAAATTACTTTTCAATTGAATCAGAAAAAGAAAAGGAACTATTTTTTCAAAATGATCAGATAAAGCAAACAGATGATTATTCAAAACATGGTTTTTTTTTTTCTAAAGACATTTGTTTTATCGATAGATCTACGCGGGTGGTAGGTCTATGGTTTATCACAGCTTAATTATCAAATTTGAATTGTGAGGGACCAGCCCATTTTCAATAATCATTCTTTTTTCTTATATCTAATTCATGTTAACCAATTCTCTGCGTTTCTCCGCATTTCTTCTGCTTTACATTTTCCCTCAGAATACATCAAATGGTGCACATCTACAAACACATTTTTTTAAACTATTATCACCTTACGATTATTAGTATTTTTTTTCAATATATATCTTTAGTTTGGTCGCTCATTCCATTCACCAACTGGACTCTTCAATAGACATCAATTTCCACATTTCATATTTACATTACAGTCATTATTCCTAAGCTTTCTGAGCATGGCAAAATAAATCAAGTCACATGACACAAAAATCTTATCAGATTACCTTCTCTTACTATTGCCTGGCTTAAATCATCTGACTTCTGGAAAGCATTACAAAAATTCAATGCAATATCATTACCATCATCGCCATCATCATCATTCAATCTTGCAGGCTCTTAAGGGTGTTGCAAGAAATATGCTATTAATCACAAAACAAATTGCAAACATGAAAGGCAGATTCTGATTCGCTAATGTTTTACACTTTTAGAAAGATACATTGGCATGTGGCTGTTTTCAGTTATTTTGCCAGTATTTGTACACATATGAATGTGCATCATACAGGATCGAAATTTTCTTGAGGTAAAGACCAAACAATTAGCGAAAATTTCAGCTTCTACAGTAGTAAAACTTAACCAAGGCCATCTGTATTGCAGTATGCTTTGAATACATTTACCTACGAACTTAAGGGTTTCTTGCAAATTCTTGGATCGATAATTTCAATCTGATATACATTAATAAAAACACATCTGTTAAGTATAAATTCTACAATTTCAAACCAATCATCATTAGTGTCAATTCAACGACAAATGGTCAAACCTAAACTGGACATAAAGAGCACACTTTCACAATATAACAGAACCAAAGTGGGATTGAAGATTATTTAAACATATTCTTGATCCAAAACCCTACATATAAGGTTAAGAGAAGGAACCGAACATGTATTTCCGGCATGATAATCTAGATTATGATCTAGTCATTAAATGAATGAGATTAAGATGGATAACAAAATGTTCCCACTTCCAAAACATATGCAAGAAATAGAGAGAACAAACAAAGCAAGTCTACAGATCATCTGTGTCACACTTATCAACTGCTTTCAATAATTTATCTGCATAAAATATTGAATTTTACTCATATTTGCTGGTATTATTACAATTGTCTTTCTCCAAGTGATGCTGAACAACACTACTAACAAAGTTTAAGGATCACTTTCAAATGTGTATATAAATGTCAAATCAAGGTTCTATATATCTGGAAACCAAATACAACTGTTTTGAATGTCATCAAATACACTGTATTCAATTTCACAGATGATTGATTTCAGTTATTGAATATTGTTGTCTATCACTCAAGTACACATCCTTAAAAGTGCTACCATTCTCAAGTGGTACAATTAGAAAGTGATCCCTGACTTTTCCCAAGTAGTAATTGTAGATTACAATCATTCAGGATTATTCAAACTGTGCTCCAATTTGATCACAGGACTCTTATCTACCTCAAATATTCCAATTCTTGATGACAAATAGGCACACTAAGTGAGCAATAACACTGATGGATGCACTTCTATCAAACACATCATAGCAAACCATAAATCTATCATTGCGTAATTCTTGGGCAAAACAGATAAACCATATACTTGCTGAATGCATCCAGCACAAATTGTTATTGTTTTCTAAATGATGTTTACACACCTAGATAATGGCAACCCAAGATCTTCACAATCATCAGGCAAAACAGTTATTTCTTTTCTCATTCTCACAAGTCACGTCCCTCATCATCATATACAATTAACTAATGCAATCTTAGAAATATTCATTATAATGATACTATACACAACAATACATTCTATTTGCTTATTCTTATAGCTCCATAAGGACACAGAACGGTTAAGAACATACACCATTTTATGGTCAAAATATAACACGATACAAAACATAGTCTTCAAATATGATCAATCTGCTATGCAACTGCTAGTGGAAAGATATATTCTTCATACAGCATATAAGGTGCACACACGCGAAAATGGGGAAAAAAAGGATGAATAAAGAGAAGAAAAAAAACATTGAATAAAAAGTTTGCCTGGTTTAACCAAGGTATACAGGGGTGTTAACACCCAGACATTTATATACATACAATATACAATTTGCTATTTCTACCTAATTTATGCGTACAAGAATATCATATGAAGACACTTCAAATGTTATTTTCTCCAACACTTTAAAAGATAACATTCTTATAAATCAGCTTTTAAATGTTTAACTCACACTTCTGCATGTGTTGTATCCACTATCTAGTATTGCAAAGAAAGTTATCTATATAAAAATTCAGAGTGAATTTCATTGAAGGCCATATTTATGAGGCATTCATAAAATGTACATCTTTAATTCAATACACAAAGATATACTACCGGTACCTTATAATTACACATGTATATGTATCAAAGGCCAGTGATAATTTCAACAATGTCATTGATCTTACACTTATTTCAACAGTGCTCTAATGTGTAAATCTTAGGCAGGTTTACTAATAGTTGCAAATTTTATCCATTCTCTATGCAAAAAGGTTCACCGTTGTTGTGACAACTCTAAAGCTATCAGTATACCGGCCCATTCTAAGTCATTAAAAATACTTATAGATATTCATAAATACAAAGCTTTTGATTGTAGTACAGAAGCTTTTACAATTAATATGTAGGATAATTACTTATCAACTATAAAGACTCTTATTGTTGATATACAAGGGTACACGTTCATGAATATTCATACTGCTACCACACCATCAATATCCAAATATGTCTGTCAGTGATAAAAGAATGCACTTTCTCACATGCCAAGTACAGTAATCATGAATGGAAATATGTTATGGTGCTAGAATAAACCTACATCTCTACTTAGTAAATCTAATGGTGATCGGATACTATTTGAAGCACCATAAATATATAGCATTTTAAACTTTTTAAATAATTATCTTGACAGAAAATATGATTATATTTGAATTTAAAATTTGTGCTTTCCATCATCAGAAAATCTCTATCCAAAACTATTATTTACCCATAATTATAAATGACCTACCCCATTGAATCAAAATCCCCTACCAACCCTACCCCCTTTCCGATCCCTCCTCCCCCTTTCCCCTCCCTTTTCCCATTACCCCCCTCCCCCCTCCCCCTCCCAGAATCTAACCTCTTTACAATTACATCATCCATTTGTGGGCTCCATCTTGGCAAGATGTACTATAAACATAAGAAAGTCAGTGGACAAAATAAACCACTACCATTCTGCCATTCACACTTAGGGAGTCTTGTTCAAAATCAACTGCAAATCAACTGCAACTTTGCAAATTTTTGCATGGTTTGCGCATTTAACAAGACGTGCATGAAACAATGACTTTGATTGGCACTTTCCGATCAACTGCAACTTGCGATAAATAGAGATTGTCACTTTTGAACAACACCCCCTTGGTTTATGAGATATATAAAATTACATTCCCTGCTATTTGGCAATACATTTATGAGTTGCATACATACAGTCAACCTTGTCTAAGTCTTCATCACATAAATTAAAATAATAGGCTGGTTTACTATAAGATGCAAATTTCATGCATGCCTCAAACACAAAGGTTGTTCTTGACAACCCGAAAGCTAGCCCGAGGCTTACCCGACATAGCAACAAGTAATGTATGCAAACTGGATTCGAAGTACTGTAATCCAATTGTTGCAAGCAGGTTAAAGGAATAAAATGTTACTACTGTATATTCTTTGACTAGAAACGTCCATAAATTTGCATCTTTTACTAAACCGGCCTGTTGCTTCAGTCGAAGTTCTTTTCAAGCCCTCTACTACATGTCATATTGTTTCAACCCCACATAAGTTAATCTTCTCTTGGTCAAAGCTATTTCTTCAGTTCCAACAGATTTGACTTTGGCAAGTTTGACTGTATTCAATTATTGGCCCAACATCATCATTATCCATTATTGATAACAAGAAGTTTATTCCTCTTTAAAAAGCAATTATGAAGGATAAAATGAGTGTTGTTTACTTTGTCCACTGTCTTTGCTATATGTTCATAGTGATGTTGAATCATCTCTCTATATGGTTCCATTGCCTGTCTTGCCTTTGTTTCCAGATTTCATATCATAGATGAGGAGCTGATGGATGGCAGCGGCATGCTTCATCAGTTCCCATGGCGACACTTCCACATGCTTGCAAACAGCGCACACCCATGCAGGTGGTTCTAAAGAGGAGTAATCAAACAGAGAATATCTGAATAATTCGCAATAAATCATTGCAATTATAATACTAATGATGATAATAATAAACCGGCATTTATATAGCGTATAGTCGAGTGAACTGTCCTATGACTTTCATATAATCTGCACATTCTGATGTAGCATTTTAATATGCACATTTTGACAAATGAAACAAACTTGGTAACCAATTCCTAATATGAGCACAGATCCCGCAGGCCCACAGGCGTGCGAAATTTGCTGATAAGGGGCGCCAAATTAGAGCTGACAGCCTTTTCTTTTGGCATGTATTTCCATGACCTTTCCAACATTGTATCTAAGGAGCGCACTATTTTATGCTTCATATGTTCCCATGTCACTGAAAAAAAATCTACTGAATAGGATAAAATTCTATTAATTGATAGTTCTACTTTTCATTTAAAAACTTACCATCCCCACTTCTCTCATCATCAAGAGCCGATTCTTGGAAACGTCGTCTCTTGGCTGCCGATGGCTGGGCAGGTAACAGCCCAGGGTCATAGAACTCACTGTAAAGATAAATTTTTTAAAAAATGGAATTCTTAAAAGAACAATTCAGTCAACCAGACCGATCTCTTGACATAGAGATTTAAGATGTCTCAAACATTTCAAAGGGGAAAAAGATATTGATGACAAAAAAAAAAAAAACAGTGTTTCTTTACAATAAAATACATGCCTATCTATTTAAGTTGCAAATAAGGCATTTTCGGGTAAAACATTAATTATCTCTTGAATTAAAAACCCTTTCTCCAAAACAGTATCTGCATTCGATTACAGTTTCAAAGGGTTTTCTTGCATGATGATACAATACTTACAAATTAGCAAACTCTCCACAGGCTCTCTTAAATCCAACAGGTCTGTTTTCATCAGGTTCACTCGCAACACGTATATCTGGATAAAAAAAAACATAATAAAATCTATTAAATTCAGCATACTTACAATCAATTGGAAATATGCCAAAGGTCTTAGATTGGACAGCTCTTATTAAAGTTAGAAAGTAATTTAATTGCTCCAGGGTGTATGTAAAACCATGACTTTTAACTTTCATGAAATGAATTGAACAATGAAATGAATTTCAAATGTATTACACATTTCCACATTTATAGATGGCAAATACTGTCATTCATGAGGGGCAAAATTAATTTTCATTCATGCTTGGTTGAACACCAAAGGTTTTTGTTCAAATGTCAAATTTACTTAAGGATAATCTGTCATCTGTAAAACCCTTGACATAAAGCTGCTTATAAAACTTGTAAAAGGAATTTATTTTCCTCTGTTCTATTATCATGCTTGGTATAAAAATAATATATAAATAGCTTAGTTTACAAGGCCAGCAAACCAAAGTGAGATGTGCCACTCCAATAGCTTTATGCATGGAACGAACCATTTTTGTTTGATAAAGTCATTGTAAAGGCTTCTAAGGAGAGATGCTAAGCTTTAACCAATTTATCTATCATTCATGTTGCTATTGCATTGTGACAATGATAACATTCAAAGGTACAATCATCCAGAATATATAGATTAATGTGAATCACTAAAGAGCTGAACCAATATTTTCTAAGAGAAATGCGAGAATGTGTATTTTACGGTTCTAGTTCTAAAGGTTTCTCTGACAAGAAAATATTTGGTTCAGCTATTCCATTATTAAAATTTCAATATCAATTGCCACGCATTTTCTTAAAGGATGGCATTTCTGCATACGACACGAAACAGAGCATTGCTCACTGACCTAGATGCTGAGGATTGAGCGTCCCCAGCCTCCTCCCATGCTCCGACTCCACCGCGGCTCTGGCCTCTAACTCGGACGTATACTGAATGAATCCATACCCCCTCTGGAGGGACAGGCCTGTAATGTGACCATACTCCCTGAAGATCTCGTAGATCTTCTGTCTGTCAGCATGCAGGGGGTTGAGGTTGCCGATGAAGATGCGGGATGCCTTGGCGGCAGGGGACTGGTCGTTGGTGTTGGTGCCGATGGAGAGGTGGCTTGGTGGGTTGCTGTGAGGGACCACGCCGCCGCCAACTGAGCCGATGAAGTTGTTAGCTTGACGCTGCTGCCCACCGTAGGGTGCTCTGTTCATGGTCCCTGCGTTGTCGGGAGTAACCAAGGAGCTGTTTTTATAAAAGAATTAAATTAGCAAGGTCATTGATGGAAGGCCAAAAGTTACACTTTTAAAAAAAAAATTCTTTCATAAAGGATGCGTATCAGTCACTGATTAAAGCTTAATCAACTTTTAGAGTTAATAACACTGGACCAACCCTCTTTTCCTCACTAGAAAAAAACTACCAGCTACAATATAAAAAGTGGGCCTATGGGTAAGTAAAGTACATCAATGTTAGGCGCTAACATATCCTTTATATTTTCATTTCCAACAAAATGGCATTACAAGGAGATTTCCCAGACCAATATTTTAATTGACACATGAAAAGGCAAACAAAGCATGGTGTAAATCATTAAGTACATAAACCAGTACAATAGGGAGGGCTAAAAATTGAACAAACCTATAAATAAACACACCTGTACCCCCCCCCCCCCTGGGGAAATGGTTGATCTGTACTTGAAAAATTCTTCTACTTTAACATTTTCTGAGCCCCCTAATGGAACAAATTATAAGCTCCTCTCCCCTAGCATTTTTTTTTTAAAGGGAAGGAAATAGAAAAATGCAGTCACTTCCCTTAAAAATCTATACCAGAATTTTGTAAGGAGTGGGGTCACTGAAAATCATGTACCCCCCCCCCCCCCAAGATTATGTTTTTATTTTGTGTTTTTAGCTCAAACCATTTGATTCTCACAGACAAATAAAATAACAAATAAATATAAAAACTGTTGAAACATACTTACCAAAATAAAAAAATTGGCAACTATAAGTGCTCTTGAAAAAAATATCTGTAATAAAATAATAGCAGAATAAAGAAAAATAATGAATAATGAATAAAGAATAATAATAAACTAAAGTATACAGAAAAGAGTAAATTCATAGGGTGTTACAGTTTTCTATATATTTGCGATTTCACTCAACTTTAACTCATTTATGAATGAGCGAACTTGTTTGTTTAAATTCATTTCACTCAAAGTTCCTATGAGAAGGACAGGGGTGTCTGACAACAATTTTCAATCCATTTCCCTGGGGTCCAAAATTGTATACTTTTTAAAATTTGTGGAAGGCAGTTTTGACAAAATATGTGAAATGTGTGGTTTGGTTTCTTTATAAAGAAATCCTTAATTTGGGGTGATTGGTATTGAAAGTTACAAAATAGCTTCATGATCATGTTATGATGACCTCTACAAATTTCATGAAATCATGAAGCTTAATATTGACTTGGTTAATTTTGAAATAATATTCTAACCTTGAAAACAACAAATTTCAATACTTTCTTAAACAAATCTCATGTAGATCTAAAACTAAAAATAAAAATTCAATAAAGAAAATTAAAATATCTAGGGTACCAACAGAGCAAACTGCCTCAGTAACGAATATAAGACAATGTAGGGCAAACAATTTATCAAGGTTATCAAAAGCTAGGCTGTGGATGCCAAATTGATTGGCCGGAATGCCCATTCCAAGTAATTGGCCGAGCTTTGATATTGTGTTATTTTTTTTCATATTCAAATGCACTTATTGTAAAAATATGCCCTGTAGAAAAGTGGCATATCAGTAAGAAAATCTAAATTTCAGGCCCGATTGAAAGTCACAGGGAGGACAAGAAGTTTATCAAATTAATGGGTCATTCAGCGAGTATGTGCCACTGCACTGACATTAGCAGCAGAAGGCAAAAATCCACACATTTTTTAATACAGTGAAAATCCAGGATCTGGCTGCATGGTAATACCGGATTGAAATCGCGCACCTACAGAAAATATGTTGAAGCGCAGCAATTACGGTAGTGTTTAGAATGATAATGAGGTCCAAAAACTTTTTTCCAGTTTGTTTTCATGATTGTAAATATCTGAAATATGTTGAGTACTTGAATTGACAAAGTTATTGATTTTGAAATAAAAGTTATCAATGGTAACAATCAAGTAGCTGGCTACCAAACTGAAGTCCAACTTTTCAGTCTGTCCATGGCAGAAAGGACAAGAGGGAACTCTCAAACAGTACAGAAACATAGAGCACGACTTAATATCAGAAAATACTTTTTCTCAAATCGAATCATCAATTCATAGATTAATGGAACAGCCTTTCAGAAGAATTTGTAACAGCACCTTCAGTAAATTCCTTCAAAATGAGGCTAGATAAATTTTGGGAGGATGGTGTCTTCTGCTATGATCAAGTTTAATTGTTATAGAAGCCTATATGCACACCATTGCATCATCCCGAAGGAAACTGATGGAACGCACATATCTACATAATCTCCACTGATCGATGAATATAGGCGTTTATCCTACAAGCATCGTTGGAGTAAAGTAAAGTAAACTGCATTAGCACCACAAGTTCAACAGTTAAACTTCTCCAGCCCCCAATTTGTGAGGTACATGCTCTTTGCCGAATGTGTTGCAAAATCGTTATCATTGTGCTACTGCTCATTTCCATTGGTTTATAATTATATAATGGGAGGTCTAACGTTACGGTCTGTGACTGTGTCTTTAAAATGTCATTTTCAGCTTCAATTAAATAAATATGACGTTTATGAATATGAATACACCATGGCCATGGACATTGAATTCTCGTTTTGATAGCAACACACCATCTCTGATCTTTAACTACAGTGTCCCACAACGGCAGCTGGGCAAACACGGAGAATAGCGACCAGATTGCGGCAGAAGTCCAAAATACACACAGGTAACCATCCACAAAACAACGATCTAAAAATGCTCTAGAAAAACTATACGAATTAGTGTGGCCCCATCATACAGTAATAAAGTCTTAACCCTTTGAACCCTGACTTATTTTCATATTTCGTGAGCTATACCCCGAGTTATTTTACGTTTTGTGCATTCTTGACTTATGTCAAAAATTGAACAATTCAATTCGTTGTTAATGTTTTTTTATCTATAATCACATAAATTCTGTATTTGTCTACTATAAAAGTGTATTCAGCACAGAATAAAATAATGATTAAAAGGGAATGTGCTGACAAATAAAATGAATATTGAATTTTACTTTCTCAGCATGGCCTGAAAACCGACCATTAGGGTTCAAAGGGTTAAAATAAAGGTACAAAATATTGTTTTCTTTCCCCTCCTTCAATATTTTAAGAAATCTTTTGACATTTAATCGATTTTGGTGTTAAAAAGTGTAAACTTTAGCCAACTTTACCAAATGTTTGTTGGTCGAATCTGGTGCTAAAATCATCGCAGACTCACTACCGCACGCTTCCAACCGGATTGTTACATTGTACACAAATTGAATAGGCCCCCTACATCGCGCACATCTGGTCGCTATTCTCCGGCCAGTCCGGGTTTGCCGCCAGCTGCATCACACTCATCCCGACAACCAAAACTGACAAGTTAAGTTGGGCCTATACTATAGTTGAGTCTACAGACTGGACAAAAGCCCACGCCCATTCTCCATCTCCATCAACCTCACCCTGCTCAATCTCAACTGTGCACCAAACTCCACCCAGGCCAAGATGCATGCAGCATCCCATGGCCATTCACAATACACACACATTCTGCTCTCGTCAATCTATCCTCAATCCCACCATCAAAATTACTGTTTATATGCATGATGGAATATGTTATCATATTTTGCGTCAAGCATGATCAACTATAGCTAAACGTAAAATTAAGATATGACACTTGTCAAAAACAAAAGTCAATATTTGGGAACGGGAAATACTCACCATTCAGCTCGCGTGGAGAGAAATCGGCATGTACTAGTCAGTGCAATTTCACAGGTTTCATTTGAACAAACATAACAATGTTAACCAATTACGGTGCAATGAAGCTGTTACAAAGTCTTTCTTTCTTACCCCTCCTCATTTTCTCTTCTCCTTTCCCTCCCGCTCTTGCCCTTATTCATCGTTCCACCACCCTTCTTCCTCATCCACCCCATTCTTCTCCCCTCCATCTCTTTTTTTCTTTCCCTATCCATTCCTTCCAACTCATCTTTCAAATCCAACCTCCTTTTCTTTCCCAATCTCCCGTCTTTCGTCCTCTCTCTGAATCTCCTTTAATAGGCCTACTTCTCATCCCATCTCATTTGTTTTCTTATCCCCTTCCCTAGTCTCTTCGCACCTACTTCCAGTCCATTATTCTTCAGGCTCACGAGCTCACCCCCCACCCCCCTTTCCTTCATTCGTATGGATCCCCTTCCCTCTCTCACAAGTTTCTTTCGTTCCCTCTCCACCTCTCTCTCTCTTATTGCATTCACTCCAAATCATATTTTCCCTTTTCCCATCTCTCTTGTGTATACGTTTCCTTCACCACTTCCCTCGATCCCGAATCATATTTTTCCATCTCCTCTCCATCTCTTGTGTCTTTATTCCCTATCCACTTCTCACCCACTTGTCTTTTTTACCCCACGTCATCACCCCGGCTATGTCTTTCTTCCACTCTACACCTCCCTCCCACCTTATTTCATTTACCTGCTCCTCCATGTGTCTTTCATTCCCTCTCTTCTTTCTCATACCCCCCCCCCCCTTTCTCTCTCTCTTGTCTGTCTTTAATTCTCCACCTCTCGCCAACGTTTCTTGCTCACCAAAGCTCTTTCTTACATTTACTCCTCAATTCCACCTACAGCATTTTCCTGTTCTTTATTAGGTAATTATAATATTCAGGTAATATTTTTTGGACCAAAGATCATGAAGATATTTCAGGGGTAGACTTATCTTGATAAAGTTGGTGGTCTGACAAAAGTATTCAATGCCAGACAATCATGCCAATTCCCCCCCCCCCCCCCCCTCCCAAAAAAGGACTAAATTCTACTATAGTCAACTCTGCCTAAGTCGAACTTGTCTAAGTCGAATAAATGCTAAGTCGATGTAACTTTCTGGAACAAATCTTACAAAAGTCAAAATTCTCGCAAGTCAAACAGATTTGTGTGGTCCCAACAGATTCGACTTGGGCAGAGTTACCTGTATTTTTCATATTTGACAACCCCTTGGCATAATTTTACATCTTTTCTTTTTGAAAGACATTTTTCATATGATGCTGTCAAAAGGATGTAAAATTTAGTAAAAAGCATGTGAAACTGTGACAAAATTATAGCCATGTTGCAAGGTAAAAGTTTGTTAAAGTGGAAATTCGCTATAAAGAGATCTGATTTAACAAAATAGCTGCTATAAAGAGGTAAATAATCTGGTCCCAGCTCTTTACAACTTGTTTTTCAACTCAGCTATAAAGAGATTACTGCTATGACAAGGTAATTTTGATGGTCCCAAGCACCTTAGGGATCACTTTGTAATAATTCCACTTCACCATGGGCTCGCATTTCTGAATGCTTAGTGAAGCAAAGACATCATGCAACAACTGGAACACTCATATGTGCATATGATTCCAGAGTGTTTGATATCATGCAAGACATATGGACTCGGGGTATTCCCATGCATGTAAAAAAAATGTTTAGAACATATATACACATTTAAAGACTTGGTCTGGGCCAGGGGAAATCTTGTGTTGAGTGAAAGCAGAAAAATCAGACAAACAAATAAAAAAAGTTTGAAGGAAATTGCACAACAAATAAGAAAAGTTAGGAGTATTTTGATTACATAACCCAATAGTTGTAATCAGTCAAATTGGCAATGTTGGGTCACGTGATTATGACGTATTTCATGCACTTCTCTGCAAGTGGTTTATTATTCTTATTGTTTTAAAACCCTCATTCTTCAACCAGGCAATGCAAAAACAGTTTGCTTTTTCGTTGATATATACTGTACATGGGTACAGATACATTTATTGATTCCATGTTTTGAATATCTAAAAAAAATAAGTGTGATGGATTAAAATGGATTGTTAAAAACAATAAGTTATAGTAAGCTTACGGACAGGAAGTGCATGATCCATGTCATATCACCGTGACCCAAAGTCACGTGTTACGTCCTACTGCGTACAGTAATATTACTGTTCAGTCATATCCTTTAAATATTCATAACTTTCTTATTTCTTGTCGGATTTACTTCAATCTTCTTTTTATCTTTCCTTCTGATTTTGTTTTTAATCAAAGCAAGAGTTTTCTAACTCAGACAAAGCCTTATAATAGTGATCTATTAACTTGTTTGTTTATTGTACCTCCCCTCCATGCCACTTTACTTCATACATATTCAAACATGTAAAATAAAAATTTGAAGACACTTTATCCTTTTATTCAGCTTCAGACAAGCCTTGTAGTGGACAAATTTCACTTTCTCTGAACTATATACATCACATTTTGGCCAAANGGGGGGGGGGGTGTTTCATCAAGATTTGTCGCAGCGACAAGGAGTCATTTTCCGACAGTTCCCATAGCAATTGTCAGCGATAGAGCTTTTCATCCAATCACAATCAAGGAATTTGTTAGCGCTGACTAATTGTCTCTGCGACAAATCTTGATGAAACACCCCCCAGATATAACAAAATATCTGCTATAAAGAGATAAAAAAATCTAGTCCCAGCTCTTTGTAAGTTGTTTTTCAACTCTGCTATAAAGAGATTACTGCTATAACAAGTTTTTTTTGATGGTCCAAAGCACCTCGTTATACTGAGTTTCCACTGGAATTACATTACTCAAAGAAAGTTAGGGATCACTTTGTAATAATCCCACTTCACTATGGGCTCACATTTCTGAATGCTTCGTGGAGCAAAGACATCATGCAACAACTGGAACACTCGTGTGTGCAAATGATTCCAGAATGTCTGATATCGTGCAAGACACATGGACTCGGGGTATTCCCACGCATGTAAAAAGAAAGTTTAGAATATATATTAACATTTTAAAACTTGGTCTGGGCCAGGAAAATCTTGTGTTGACTGAAAGCAGAAAAATCATACAAACAGATACTTAGTAAAAAAGAATTTGAAGGAAATCGCACTACAAATAAGAAAGTTATGATTATTTCAATTATATAACCCAATAGTTGTAATCAGTCAAATTGGCAACGTTTGGTAACGTGATTATGACGTATTTCATGCACTTCTCTGCAAGTAGTTAATTATTCTTATTGTTTTAAAACCCTCATTTTTCAACCAGTTAACGCAAAACAGGTTTTTTTTCGTCGATATATACATGGGTACAGATACATTTATTGATTCAACGTTTTGAATAATTAAAAAAATAAGTGTGACGGATTAAAACAGATTTTTAAAAACAATAAGTTATAGTAAGCTAACGGACAGGAAGTGCATGATCCACGTTATATCACGTGACCCAAAGTCACGTGTTTCGTCCTACTGCATACAGTAATTCATGAATTATTACTGTTCAGTCATATCATTGAAATATTCATAACTTTCTTATTTATCGTCAAATTTACTTCAATCTTTTTTTATCTTTCCGTCTGATTTTTCCTGCTTTTGATCAAAGCAAGAGTTTTCTAAAAAGTGTACCTCCCCTCCATGCCACTTTACATGTACTTCATACATATTCAAACATGTAAAATAAAAATTTGAAGACATTTTATCCTTTTATTCAGCTTCAGACAAGCCTTGTACATGACAACTTTCACTTTCTCTTTATAACTATATACATCACATTTTGGCCAATATTGTCATTTAGTAGTTTGTTTTCAAATCACTGAGGAAAAGAAAACAAAGATTATTTACAAAACAGATATTGAAAGTCTAATATTACAGTCCTAAAAGTACAGATTAACTCAGTCTTTTTAACTAACAAAAGAAAAGGGGAAAAACATCTTGGAATGATTTTCCTTCTTACAAGGATCCCATTAACAATTCATCTACTCTAGAAAAATATGAATAAATACATGTAATGTATACATTTCAGTGTATCTAAAATTGAGGGACAGCTGCATTTTCAATTATCTGCACACATATTCATCCTAATTTAATACCTTACATCATTCTTACTCAAGATCACCATATAGAAAAAATTTGAGGGAAACTGAAAATTGGGATAGCTTTTGAATTGGCAGGTAGATGTATTCACATATTCATGCTAGAAGGGAGTAAGTACAATCTTTGATCGATGAAGTACTGATTGAATTTTCATATCTTTTTATAAATTTACCAAATTTAACAGAAGTTATATTCATCCTGAAATATTCATCCTGAAATAGTCTGATAACATTGGGCTATTGCAAATTACTTAGGGAGAAGCAGCCAAAGAATTCCAGATCAGATTTTTTTTTTCCATTTCGATTGTATATAATGGATTCCAATGTAGAATAAAATGTTAAATTCACAAACCCTGGAAATTGTGCTACAGATGCTAGGTACATACCGCTCACATTGTCCATCAAAATTGACATAAGAATTTTGTTCCACCACAAAATATAGAGAAGAAAATTCCTCCAACACCATCTCATCCATATCCATTAACATGCCATAATTTAGCCCGTAATATAGACAAATTTTCAACTTCATCAATCTACATTGCCATTCAAAAGAATGCAACATATTTCTAAAATAATCAGTTTTGTTACAATCTTTCAAAATTTTGATTGAAAGCCGAGACCAAGCATGAATCACAATTCAGTGAACTGAACACTGACAACAGCAAAATGAAGATAAATTTTCTTCCATCTTATAGACATACGTTTGGCTTGGACTTATTTAGGTTGGATTATAAATATACATCAGAAAATGTAACGAGTTGCAATAAATTCCATATTAACGGACCGGAAATAGTCAAACTCTATGCACAATTACAGAACAAAGGTACATCCCGACAACTTAAAAGATTGTTTCACAGAGAAACAAAATAAGTATTTTCCGTATTTAAAATGAAATATATCATTCATGTATGTTGAAGGGAACTAAGCATGGTTACAAACATACATGTTTAGACAGCTTACAGATATTTTCTCCTAAATGGACTGCAGAATCATGAAGATAATTACATTTATTTGTAATAATAGTCCATTGTACATGTACTCACGCAGACCAGCTTTAGCGTTTGCATCATATAAGCCATTAAATTGAGAATTTGTGAGGACTACTGATCTAAAACATGAATTGACTGACATATTTTTCTAACCATTCTATTTCGCGAAGCCATATAAGCGTGGCATTGGGACATCATCACGGCACAGCATTTACAGAATAAATCGGATTTTATTAGACAGATAAGTCTGTGCTAGGAAGGCCAAAATACAATTGGTCAAAAACAAAGTTGATGTAGGACAAATGCTGTGCCGTAATATGCCAAATGAGGTGTGAACACACCACAAGACTTCACAAAACATAAATTTTGGCAGATGGGACCAGATTCTATTCTCATTCAGGTTGGACTTCATTGACATCGTAGATCTGTATCTGGTGAATGGCTGTGCAATGCTTCATGAGCTCCCAGGCCGATATGGCGATGTGTTTGCAGTACGAACAGATCCAGGTTGAGGGTTCTGTATCAAAGAGGGGACGGAAGCAGAAACAAGGTAATTGTTTAATATCCATGGGTAAATACGGCGTAGACGTAGGGTAAATGCTGTGCTGTAATGTTCCAAATGAAGAGTAAAAACACCATAAGACCTCAAAAAACATACATTTTGGCAGATGGGACCAGATTCTATTCTCCTTTAGGGTTGACTTCATTGAGGTCGTAGATCTGTGTCTGGTGAATGGCTGCGCTATGCTTCATAAGCTCCCAGGCTGAGATGGCGATGTGTTTACAGTACGAACAGATCCACGTTGAGGGTTCTGTATTGAAGGGGGATGGAATCAGAGCAGAGATTTTCATGGTCAAATTTGGCATTGTCAAATAGAGTGGAACCTTATTAGAATGAAGTCTTTGGGAACAAAGAGATTGGCTACTAATATCTAGTCTGCAAGCACCCTAGACTTTCGGTCTGTGCATGTACAGATCATAATGCATATTGTGTGACTACATCACACACATACAGCATTGCTCTACCTAGACTGAGAGCAGAGCAATACTGTATGTGTGTGATGTAGTCACACAATACGCATACCCTGTATCACGCTCTGCACATGCACACACCAGAAGTCTAGGGTATGTGCTTGCAGACTAACTAATATCAGCAATTTGCTTAAGAAATGCAATAAAATTCAAAGAGATGGGGCCAGGAAAATCACCTTGTTATAAGAATAGTTTGTTATATCACTGCTCTTTATGATGTTTAACTGGACCTGCGAAAAAAGGTAAAGCATAATGCATCCTGGCCAACCTGAGGCCGTCACTTCTTAAGTAAATCTTACTTACTTTCACTTCTCTCTTAATGCACTTTGAGCACTCCACAGAGTGGATTAGGCGCTATACAAATGGCATTATTATTATTATTATTGTACCCAATTATCGTGAGAAGGGGGCATGGAAATTATGTTTGTAATTGTTCAAAATCCAATTAAGCCCTTGTCCATCCACCTATTCCTAAATTCAAACATTAGAACTCTCGCTAAGTGGTACATAAGCAGTACCATTCTCTGAGCTGCAGGTGGTTGAAAATTCAGCTCTTTTTGAAGATACAGTCAAACCTCGTTATAACGAGGTCCTTGAGGCTAGAAAAATCATCTCTTTATATCGAAACCTTCTTATATCCAGGCTAAAATACAAGAAAATACAAAGAGATGGGACCAGGAAAATTACCTTGTTATAACGAGAGCTCTTTATAACGAGGTTGGACTGTATAGCCTACACCAAATTGTGCCCTGCCAAGAAAAATTTTTATACAGGAGTACATCCTAGAAAAGGCGTTAAATTTTGTTATTTTGAGGGCAAGTCCACTTTTTGAAAGGGTGCACTTTAAATTATATAATGAACGGGAGAAGTAGAAAATGGGGGAATGAGGAAAAAGCACAATAAATCTCCACGGCTAAATGTGGTGCCCTGCCTCATAACACGTCAATCTTTGTAACCTGGGATTGTTTCACCAAGATAAGAAAGACTTTAAGAACGACTTTAAGTTTGACTGGTATCAGTTCTTGCCCTGAATGTGCGTAATAGTGTAAACCATTACGCGCAAGAAGAGATACCAGTCAAACTTAAAGTCGTTCTTAAAGTCTTTCTTATCTTGGTGAAACACCGCACAGGAGAACCAGTTCCGTTTTCCATCATGTTTACTTCATAAGTACAAAGCAAATAAATACACATACCGTCACCACTCTTCTTGTCAAGCAATGTGTTGTCTTGAAACCTCCTCTTCTTGGCCTGGGATGCCTGTAATCCTGTATCAAAGTCACTGTCGCTGTAATACAAACACAAGGTATCGATTCTAATAATTTTGGTATACATTTAAAAAAGAAATCAGCCTAAATAAAAGATAAATCTATGAAAATCCTTCACATATGAAAACAACTAGTCAAACCCAGAGCTGCCAAACTGAAAATTCACATTTCAGGGAGATTTTACCATGAAATCAGGGAGATCCTTCAATTTATGACACAATCCAATGAAGGAAATCAATGGATGAATCAGGGAGATTGCTAAAAATGTGACATTTCTCCAAACAAAAATCAGCTAATTTTCAGCGAGTCTCCTGCTAAATCAAGGAGACTTGGCAGCTTTGCAAACCTACTTTAACTGCCACCTGTAAAGACTTCCTGTCCACAAACCCTTCGACATGATCAGAAGTAATTTACAGATGGATGAATGTGCGTATACACATTTCTGTCTCTCTTGGTTATTCCAGACGGTTTCGACTGTTGTTAGATTACCAGTGTGGGTAGTAAAAAAAATCATAATTTCATTATTGCCAGATCTGGGGCCTGTAACATAAAAGAGATACAATAAATCTTGCAATTAATTGCATCTCTTTAGTACACATTTTGCCATAGACTTACGATAAATATTTATTGTAAGTTTAATTGCATCTTTTATGTTACAGGCCCATGAAAAGTATTTTATAGTAGCCCAAGTAACTGTTACAATGTGTGCCGATATCGTTGGGTTTTTGCAGATCAAATAAACATGGCTGATCAATAGTTAACCCATCGCCTGAATCGAATAACTTATTATGTACTTTTGTGGACCCCAAACCAACCACAAAGTTCATCATGGTGGCAGCGGTGGGATAACTTTTGATCAGCCATGTTTATTCGATCTGCAACACCCCAACGATATCAGCACATATCGAAACAGTAACGCTACAAATTCTAATCTATTCATTCTCACACATTCACACTGTACACTGATTTTTTTTTTAATAGGCTTTCCACCATTTGACCTTCAATCAGTCCAATAATAATACATTTCATTTATACAACTTGTGTATACACTCTGCAGAGTGCTCAAGGTGTTTTAGTATAATTTTAAGTACCCTGGGTAAAGTGCAGCACTATGTGGACAAATTTCTTGCTGAAGGAAATTAACGTGTGCTGCCACAATCATTAATTCTTGTAAATTTGTGTGCAGCGTCCGTGTAAAATATTTGATAAATTCTGAAGTCATTGCATTCATAAATTGAAGGAAAATCCTTTTGTAACAAAAACACTAATCTGACAGCAATAAAAAGTACTTCAGACTCTTTTGGGTCAAAGAAATTGATTGGTTGATTGTATTTTTACATGCCAAATATGTACTTACTTCTTAAAGTTTTCTGCCTTTTTGACCTTCTCTCTTTCGGTTGAGATGCAACAATCTGTGAAAAAAAAAAACTAAAATGACTCTGAACTTCATCTCAAAATACACAAGCACATACAGTGAACCTCATTATAATAAAGTCCTTAGGACCAGAGAAATTACCTTCATATTCAACTCCTGTTATATCAGGGTCAGAAGCAATATTAATGTAGAAATGTAGAAATAGATAGGATCAAGAAAATCATCTCGTTATAAGGAGCTTGTGATATCAGTGATCTTTATAAAAAGGTTCCACTAATGTATTAAAATTTCATTAGCAGTATTACAGGTGCTTGAGAACATGACTCCCTCCTACAGTTCAAGAGATCAATAAAGGAAGCAGCTGCAATGGGCCACTTTCAATAATGTAGGGCAGAAACGCTTAGCAAAGACCCTATTATGTATAGTAAAATGGGAGTGTGAAGGTCCACAACTTCAGATCTGAGCCACGGATCATGTGAATAATCCATTTTTAAAAATATTTGCATATACAGTATTGATCGAAATAATGTGAACAGATTCCCACCATGTCCCACCAAGGCCTATGTAAAACGCATGCATTTTCGTGGGACATGGTGTCCCAATGTTCACATTATTTCAATCAATACTGTAGCAGATTGTAATCTACAAGACCAGGGTTGCGTTTCGTAAAAATGTGTGTGGATCTTCGCACAATTCTATGAATGACTAGTGACCCTTTATCACACTTTATGATTAACCCTAGCGCTGAATTGCACCGACCAAATGGTCATCAGTCGTAAGTAGTCATGTGTATATCTATATTCTATTTGTATGTAGATATACACACAGCCAATGACCCTTTCTCAGGTGCAAGTCAGTGACATTAAAGGGTCACTGATCGTTCGAGTCATGCGTAGATCTCCAAACTGCTTTATGAAACAGAACCCAGAGATCGCCCTAATTATGACAATTATGGCTCATTCTAAAAAGCTACCAGAATATAAATTTTCAGTGAAAATATCCTAAGCATTTCTATTAATCAGACATCAAATCATGAAATGTAGAAAGGAGTAATAGAAAGTGGATATTGGTTCAGTTGAATTTATGTTCATCAAACATTCAACATTGATCAGAATTAAAATATTCTTCATTACCCATCTTCTGACTTCCGAACATGTTACCGTCCTCCTCTCTGGCTGCATTGCGTGCATCCCCCTCGTTCGTGAACTGGACGAATGCGAATCCTTTGTGAACGGAGACGGCGGGGATGTAGCCGTACTTGATGAATCGGTGGTACACCTGCCATCTGTCCGACACTTCTCTGGGGTTCAGGTTCCCTACGAACACCCTGGAAACTCTCGACTGCCAGTCGTTGTTGTTGGTGTGGTTACCAAGGGTGAAAGTACCTTGCGGTGGATGGGGCTGGGGCTGGTAGCCAAGACCTACGTAGCCGCGACTCATCTTGGTAAAGTGCTAACGGAGAATTTACTCAAAAAGCTAAGAAAAAAATGGGGCAAAAAAAAAGTAGTAGGGGCATTCGGGGCAATCTGAAAAATGGCCCACGTACAATATTTCAGATACATCTACAGATAAAGAAGTTTTTAAAGAACTGGTATTTCCTCCAATCATGTATGGAGACAGATTACATGTACAGTATGGAACGAAATAGTGTTAACAGTTTCCCACCATGTCTCGCTAAAGCCTTTGTAAAATATGCATTTTCGGGAGATCTAGTCGGACACTGTTAACTTTATTTCTGCCCAAACTGTTCGAAGTGTAATCAACTCTGCCAAAGTCAAACTTGTCTCGGTCACATTGACCAAGTCGATACAAAGAATACAAAAATGTACTGAAAATTTGAATTATTTAGTCGGTATTTGACAGGTAGCTGTTCCCTTGATCTACATAGCTATTCAAAGGGGTTCTTGGAAGATAGAACACTTGATCTTCAAGAAAATTACAGACAGTGTCCATCTTTCACTGTCTCTATTTGAGTTTCGTGACTTGTCTTGATGTGGGTAATGATAATGGTGCCAATGGTACTTGATATGGAAGTTTAAAAGTGCACAAAAAAGTGACTTGAATTACTGGCTAAGGCAAGTGAGATGCTGACTTGGCTATCTCTTAAAGACACCTTTTGTGTGCTCTTTTAAGTATTGATTATCTCCCTACGTCACAGCAAGTCGTGAATCTTGACTCGACATAGTGAAAGGCGGGCATTAGATCTGCTGTATCAAGTCTGGGTCAAGAAATGTAAATTCATGGATCATTATGTCTAAAAGGGTGCCTTTGATTCAGTCAGTTGCTCTGCATGTCAAAATCTTTGGACATACTCTTGAATTTCCATTTGGTAATGCAAATGAAGTAAAATTGTTTGATGTTGGAGGCAGAAATGTACAAAAAATTAACATCTACAGAGTAAATGTTTGTATGTGACCATTGGAAGCACTGACAAGTTTTTGTTGCTGTAAAAATTATTAAATATCTACACAGACTGAGGATGCTACCATTCCCAAATGTTTAAATTCATTCTAAAAGGAACACTAGGGCTGTTGCTGTCTGCAAGAACAATCTACCTCTAAATAGTATATTTCATTATGATATTTTGAGACTGTGTTATTAAAAAAATGTGCTATGCAGAGCTGCCAACCAGTACGGATTCCTTTCCACATTTCAACTCTATTACACATAGCAAGGGAGTGTTCAAATGAATAGATATTCAAGATCAATTTACAAGAGAAGAAGAATATAATCCAACACACCTGTTTCTCCGCGAAAACGCTTTATCATCCACTGGCATAAACTTTTTATTGATTTAGGGTGTGAATCAAATGAATGTTTTGCTGTTACAAAATGTCATACCTCTCGATCTTATAAATAGCTTCCAGATGCTTTCCAGCTGATACCATTGGTTCAAGGGTACAAAGAGGTGGTATTGTGGACATACTAATGTATCACTTAATTACTGATGGCCATATAATAAAGTACTCCATAAGAAAACGAAAGGGAAGGAAAATACGGATTTTGGTTGGCAGCTCTGGCTATGTGTCCTAGCTTTCACCCAATGAAAAATTTACATATAAAGGTGGTTTGGCTTTCCTCATGCTGTATTTGAATGAAGTTCTAACATCATACACTCCACAAACATCCATTGTTTCATCACTATCACCAAATCTTGCAACAAAGTACCTGTGCCTCAAATACTAGTTGAACTTGATAATCATGCATATTACTTGTTTCCATACTGAACATCGTGCAGTTCGGGACTCTGTCACTTGATATAGACTGCCACTACCATGAACATAGAGGGTGACACAGAACATGATACTTGCACACACTATCACTTTAGACAATAGACTACTGCTTTGTCAGTCTACCTCTCAAGAACAGAAAATGTTTATAAATATTTTTGTTTTCATTTGATAGTGTTGGCAAGTAAAGAACATCCAACCCGACAGAATCTGTTCTTGGGGTATAGAGGATTATGCTAGGTCGAGTGCTGTGTGTACTATTCTGGGCAGGGGTAGATAACATCAGGTCACAGAGTCCTAAACTGAAATAGACTCCACAGAGGGAGGCATGGTTCAAAGTTCCCTCCAACTCAAGGTAAACTAGATGAATCCTCGACCGCGCACGGTCGAAATTTATGCCTCCGCCATCACGCAATCAGAAAGATATGTACAGCTTGTTCCATGCCATCAGAAATCAAAAACATTTTACAAATTTTGGGCACTGCCAC
>BQKZ01000468.1:129670-148003 GCA_036244855.1 Temnopleurus reevesii | reverse complement strand
GTGGCCCTATGTGATCGGGGCTTTATAATGAAGGCCTTGGATTTGTATAAGAATATCTCTCATGCACATTCCAAAACGGTCGACATCTCATGACACGAGGGCAGTCACACCTACAGGCCGAGTCCTCCCTGTTGCAAAACTGAATTTGTATCTTGAATGCGAACTATAATCTATAAATTGATGTTTTCTTTAATTAATGAATCGATATACTATCAAAAATTAAATAGTGACCTTCTAATTTAAGATTTTAATTGGAACAAAACATTAATAATTACAAATTTGGTTATGCGGTTTTATGGCAGTGTGTTGATGTGACTGCTCTATGTGAGGCCAGCCAGCTCTCCTGCGTTTGGAGTATGCTGTAAAGGCGGCTCACATGTTTAGGTTTTTAGCCTGTGTCAGGCCAGCGCTTTGAAAAACGCTCCTCGAGCGCACAGTATACGCTTGTCAGACGATAACCTGACGTTCGGCTTGCGGTCAAGGAGCGTACGCTGCGCCAAAGCTAAAACGCAAATAGGTGTGAGTCGGCCGTCAGCAGGATGACTTAAGGTGTGCTTACACCGGTCGGGCGAAGCTCTAGCGATCCTTTAGCGGTAGAAATTTAGTCTGCAAGGACAGACCCTAGGATTTCGGTGTGTACATGCGCAGATCCTGTATCACGCTCTGCGGATGCACGCAACGAACGTATAGGGTCTGTCCCTGCAGACTAAATCCCTACCGCTAAAAGACCGCTACAGCTCCGCTCGGCCGATGTGATCACACTTTTACAAACAGAAATTACGATTCTTATTAGTACCTTCTTCATTAAGTGCTGCTTATATTAATGTACCTATCCTTTCATATGTCACTAACGTCTCGGTAGACAAATTGGTGAAGTTATACCGTTCAATACTGGAATCGTAAATGAGGTAGAAATATCTGTACGAAAACACAATACATGTGTGTGAGGTTTGATTACCGCACAATATTCTTTTGTTCTGTAATAAATGGATCCTACCGGATCCCACTGTTGCCACCAGTTTATTGAACACGATATAAACTGTAAATGATTTGTGGTTGCACCATGTGGTGTAGAATTATCCTCAGTCGTGGTTCTCTCATCGCTCGTAATTCCTTCACCTGAGGACAAATTAATTAATTCCATTCGGAACGCCATGTTTTTTTTTTGTTTTTTTTTTACCTTTTTCGAGCTCTTGCTCAGTCCTTTTCAGGATTTTTCTTGAAAGTTAACCCTACACAACGTGGTGCAACCGCAAATCTTTATTTAGTGTTTACTACACAATTCAAGATCTAGTTTTATTCAACGATATAAACTATTTACGTAGAATTAAATCAAAAGCAAATTTAATTCTCCTTTATGATGCTATTCAAATCGGAACTGGCTTGTGATTANTAGCGATCCTTTAGCGGTAGAAATTTAGTCTGCAAGGACAGACCCTAGGCTTTCGGTGTGTGCATGCGCAGATCCTGTATCACGCTCTGCGGATGCACGCAACGAACGTATAGGGTCTGTCCCTGCAGACTAAATCCCTACCGCTAAAAGACCGCTACAGCTCCGCTCGGCCGATGCGATCACACCTTTACAAACAGAAATTACGATTCCTATTAGTACCTTCTTCCTCAAGTGCTGCTGATATTAATGTACTTATCCTTTCATATGTCACTAACGTCTCGGTAGACAAATTGGTGCAGTTATACCGTTCAATACTGGAATCGTAAATGAGGTAGAAATATCTGTACGAAAACACAATACATGTGTGTGAGGTTTGATTACCGCAAAATATTCTTTTGTTCTGTAATAAATGGATCCTACCGGATCCCACTGTTGCCACCAGTTTATGGAACACGATATAAACTGTAAACGATTTGTGGTTGCACCATGTGGTGTAGAATTATCCTCAGTCGTGGTTCTCTCATCGCTCGTGATTCCTTCACCTGAGGACAAATTATTTAATTCCATTCGGAACGCCATGTTTTTTTTTTGGTTTTTTTTTTTTTACCTTTTTCGAGCTCTCAGGATTTTTCTTGAAAGTTAACCCTACACAACGTGGTGCAACCGCAAATCTTTATTTAGTGTTTACTACACAATTCAAGATCTAGTTTTATTCAACGATATAAACTATTTACGTAGAATTAAATCAAAAGCAAATTTAATTCTCCTTTATGATGCTATTCAAATCGGAACTGGCTTGTGATTATTGTGTCCACCCAGTTCAATACACGGCTTTACTGATCTATTGCCTTATGACCTACCAATGTATGGAAATGGTTTTTATCGTATAACTATAACGAGGAAATTAAGCAACATATGAAACAAAATATAGAGAGAGGGGGTGAGAGAAGGCGAGTAGACATGGTAGATGATGAGGAAATATATATACCTTTACAATCATGACGATATTCATTAACTGAAATAACTACAACACTTTTACAACAGAATATACAGTCAAATAGATAGAGATACTTAAAACTTCAGGCCTTCAGTGAATATCACATGTAAGGATTTTTACATCAAGCAAAATGATTGCTACCAGGCGTTGAAAATAGCTTGAGGGAAAAGGAGATTTTATTTATTGAATTGAGCATCATTAATAGTTTATGTAAATATGCAAATGAGCTAGTTTTATAGAGATATTTTGATAGAAAGAGAAGGATGTTTAAATGAAAGGAAATGGAAAGAGGATGAAAGAAAGTGAGAGAACAAAGGGTAAGGGAGAAGAAAGTATTAAAAAGGAAGACTGACTTAACATTTATTTTCAATATTTCCCCACAACTCCTATGTATGTACATATTTATATTGAGCAGGGAAAGTACCAGTGATTTGGATATTAATGCGATATTTTCTCACCCATGCACAACAAATACGAAGTATAAATTTCATTATTCTGCGATTACCAAGCTGATTGCAATTTCCCGTAACCCCAATGTCTTCGATTAGTGCATGAGGTTGAGAAGATCAAGATGATTCCTGAAAAGATCATGTCTCATAAAAGTGACGCAAGAGGTCCCGGGTTCGACTCCCGGACAAGCCCCCAGGACAGCCTGAATTCGCTGATGTCAAGTTGACTTATCAATATGTGGTCGATCTCAAAGAACGTCTCGAGAGTACGTTGAAGGCAGCTCATGAGGAGCTATGGAAACGTCTTCACGGTATGCTGGAAATTACAATGCCAAGGCAAAGAAGAGAAAATTTGTTGTGGGAGACAAGGTTTTGATTCTTCTGCCAACCGATCACAACAAATTGCTTCTGCAATGGAAGGGTCCATTCAGAGTGGTTGGAAAGCTTAGTGATCGTGATTACAGGCTAGATTTGAGTGGAAAAGTACGCACTTTTCACATCAATTTCTTGAAGAGATATGTTGACAGAGTCGAGCAGTTCAAGGCGGACGCTTTGGATGTGGTCAATCAAGCCTCCATGAGGATGATGACGAGGATGATGAGAATCTTGGTAGTAGTTCAATCTCGAAATTGCAGGTCCAGGTCCCTTCATTGGAGGCTCAAGAAACGGTCAAAGATGTGAAATTTGGTCCAGAATTGTGTTCACGTGGAAGAGCAACTGTCAAGAGACTTGTTGGCCGATATAGCGATGTGATGACCGACGTTCCGGGAAAGTCCCGAGTAGGGAGTTGTCAGAAATCCTTTGATGGTCTTGTGGATATGTTGCTTAGGCAACAGCTTATTGAGGAGGGTGGTCCTTTGTTAGCAATGTTCCTGAAGGAAAGAAAGCCTCAGTCAATTTCAGAGATGGTTAGTTTAGCTGACACGTATGTTGGGGCTCATGGTGGTCAGTTTGGGAATGTAAAGCCCAGACACTTGGATAATGGGAAGCAGAAAATTCCAGATAGAGTTCATGAAGCAACCAAGTTTAATGGGGATAGGAAAAAGATTGATAGTTGTTCTAAATCTCAATCGGCAACTAAGAAGATAGTTGGTCCCTGTTATGTTTGCAATAAGATGGGACATCTTGCTGCTAATTGCAAAGTTAGGTTACTTGCTGCAAGTCTTATAGACCAGGGTAAAGATGTAGATATGAATGATACTGTAGACAAAGGTAAAACAAAGAAGAGCTCTAGAACTAAATCTAAAAAGGAAGAGTGGACTGTCCATGTTGTTCACCTAGTAGTTCACAACCTGATGACACGGAAACATGTGGGAATTTGTTTTTCTCGTCCATAGTTGTGGATTCACTTGCTACAGATTATAGTGATGAAGATGAAGTAATTCAGTCAATACTTTGTGCCATATGTCAGATCAAGTTGAGGGAAAAGCTGCCAGTTATGAGTGGTAAGATAGGTTCCCGTGTGGTCAACGTCTTACGAGATACAAGATGCTCAGGCGTTGTTGTGAGGAAATCGTTGGTCAGACCTGATCAGTTCACTGGCAAGTGTATCCTTATTGATGGTACAGTTAGGCGATTCCCTTTGGCAAGGATAGACGTTAGATCTCCTTTCTTTGTTGGTAGTGTAGAAGCGTTGTGTGTTAAGTCACCAGTCTATGATCTTGTTCTTGGGGAGACAGATCATGTTCGTTCTGCAGATAATCCAATTCAAAATTGGGATAGTAGTTCACCTCAGACAGACATTGCTGAGGAAAGATTGTCTCAGGGGGACAATTCTGAGTGCAATTCACTTCGGAGAGGATAGTGCTTCTATGGGAATGGCTGTGCAGAAAAGGACACAGGCCAAGGAGTCTCAGCGACCTTTGAAGGTGCCATCTGCAATCCCAGATGTATCTCCAGAGGAGATTAAGAGAGAAATGGAAGTAGATCCTACATTGAAAAAAGCCAGAGAGCAGACTCATGCTAATGTCAATGATGGTGCAAGCTTAGGTCGCATTTGATAATGGCAGCTGGACTGTTGTATAGGGTCTTTAAACCTACTTTGACTTCAAATAATCCAGTGAAACAGTTAGTGGTTCCGAAGGTATTTCGAGGAGCAGTACTGAAGCTAGCTCATGAAGGAATCTTAAGTGGTCATCATGGCATAGGGAAAACCACAGAAAAGATATTGACATGCTTCTTTTGGCCTGGCATATATACCGATGTTTATAGACAAGTCAAGTTCACGAATTAGAAGGTTTTAGCACACTCTAACTTTGAACTAAATTCACAGAAGCTTTGAGACAGAGTGTTTTCCTGCTAATTTGTGACAAATATTTTCATGCTCTTTAGAAAGATTAACATTGCTCTCTCAACCACGAATCGTTTTCGTATTTTTTTATGTTTGATACAGATTTATATCAAGCTTTCGATGTATCAAAAATTGGTGCATGTTATTCAGTATTTAATAGCCGTATTGCAGTATATCAACAGGTATATTTTTTTTGTTTTAGACACACGGTATACAGATTACCGGTCTGGAATTATTACTTTCAAAAGGCATCAATCGAAAAATCCATTTATCAAGATTTATTGATACTTGAGGCTGAGTCACAACTGTGCGTTCATAACCAACATCTGCCGAGCGTCCATGACGCTCCGTCAAAGCAGTTATAGGGAGGAACGACGTTTACTTGACGCTATACGTGGGTCAAGCTACTTTCATCTGCGTTCACAGAACGTAATTGCTTTTAAATGCAAATTTTTAGTCGGCTTGAACGAAATGTACGATAGCGTAATGTCCTCTAACTTCTAGGCAGACTTACACCTTTGCGTTTCGAGCCTGAATGAAATTCATATTCATTAGGAATTAGATTCTATAGCAAAATTTTGTCTGAATCTTCATGGTCAGATTTGAAAAATTTGAAGGAAGTTTAGCCTTAATATTGTTGTACTTATTCAAGGGTATAATTTGTTGCGATACTGGTGGATCTCATAAAATTCATTAAAGCGATGCTGTGCCTCTAAAAGAGAACATATTCTATGTTCACTGGAAGCATGATTCATGAGCATTTTTTACTTTCGATAAGTTGCCAAGTTGCTAAGCAAATTTCATTTTTATGAATCAAAGCCAATTATTTTAAAAAGTAATACAATTTCTCGTTTTGATGTGCTTATAAATCCATCATTCCAGAAATAAAAGTTTTGAAGTGTTCCTAAATTTGATTTTAGAAATGATAAATATAACAGACAAGCAAACAACTTATGTCGCCATTCCTCAATATTAATTTGAAGACGCTAATTTATTTTTTGTAATTATCATTTGCGATCTTAACAAAATGTTAAGGACAATCGTAGTTCAATTAGTCACATTCAAACAGTAGCCATCTCGTGTCTTGCTTTTATATACAAGTCTGGCTAACAAGATATGAATCATTTGTCGCTGTATGCATAGTCTTGTTGATTCAACTTTCCTCTTCATTTACATTTAGATGAAAATCTCGTCAAGAACACAGTCTACTTTTCTGTCACGTAATAAGTCTTGCTTCTCGATATTGTTTTATATTGGGTTAGCATAAAAACATAAAAATCATCAATCTGCCCAACTTTGAATGAAATGGAAATTTAGATTGTTTGTGGTTTGTACGTTACTAAGAATACAAGCTAGAATCATTTTCCAATTGGCCCGCCCACGTAAATGAAGATGGTTAATAGATAGGCCCAGCAAATAATGCACACTGTCCATGTGTCATGATCTCGGGGGACTCTCTTCCTTTCTCATAAGAGCCGCACTAATTTCGTCACGCTCCTCGCCCTTTGTCATCACCAAGCGAAACAAAAGGCTGGGTGAATTTGTTAATAGCCCACAAATTTTTAACTCGCAAAGCCTTTTGTCACACGATACGCAAAGATGAGAATGATAAGTGTAGATTCTTTTCTCGCTATAAATTGGCGTGGATTCATTTTGCTTTTAATCGATTTCATTAGGGACCTCTTAACACGGCTGAATCGGTAAGTGCAAAGAGGTCGAGATGGTTTTCTCAAAGAGGGCGAAAGATCAAGTTGCCATACTAATGAAGGGTGACAAGCAACACATCGTCTATCATTATCGTCACACCTATTTACGCAGATTGTTCTTGTTGTTCCTGCATGTTATTGTATGTATGTGTATATTAAAGGAAGTAATTCTATTTTCATGATGACATTTCTTTTCTTCTTGAGTCATAATGACATCGATGATATAGTCATTCATGACATCATGACTACGTATTTTAATGATAAGAACAGAATAAAAACTTATTTGATCATGATTTTCAACAAAATCCCTACTATTTTTTGCATAGCAGTTTGAGCAAAAATGAAGAACATTATCTGCAGGGGATGACATGTAACTATGACATTATTATTATAGTAATTATCATTACAGACATTATTATTATATAAAATTATTATAGATAATATCATGTTATGTTATGTTATTGTTGTCAATGATTTGTACTGTGTTCACAAATTCCATAGTGTTGATAAATTAGCGCCACAACGCATATCTAGTGTAGTATTGTCAAAGCCTCGCTGACAATCCACCAATTATCGTTACTCCAGTTTTCTACTTTGTGTTGCCGCCTGCTCTTCCTGAGAATATTTTGATACGACGCACCCGAGATGTGTGTATTATGGTCAGTGAAATTATCGTGTATTAGGAGAAATGACTATTGATTTCTAAAATTAGGTTAAGAGATCAAATTAGGCAAAAGACGTGAAATCTTAACGAATGGAGCATGTGATGTCTGTTTACAGAGGTTTTTATTTAAGGTTTCCATCCCCCTTTTCCAAATCACCCTCACTTGTTCTCTGTATTTTATCTCGACTTTCTCCCCATCCCTTTTTTCTCCATTTCTCTGTCTCTCTCTCTCTCTCTCTCGCTCTCCCTCTCTCTTTCTCTCCATCTCTCTCTACCCCCCCCCTCTCTCTCTCTCTCTCTCTCCCTCTGTCTTTACCGGTCTGTTTTGCTCATTCTGTCTTTTCATTCATATTGGATTTTCATGGTTTACCTAACCGTCTCACATAGGGTAATTACCGCATAATTCAAATGATTACACACTTAGAAAAAGTGTGCAAACCTTTGCGAAGAGGTTTCACGATGGCAAAACTTAAAAAAAGGTGCAATAATGCACTCTTTTGATGTACATAGTCAGCAAAAAAAGAGGTTCGTACAGGGTGCAAACTACCCTAAAAGGGAGCATTATTGGACCTTTTGACAGCCTCAAGCCGATACTATGATATGTTATGGGGTCATCCATTGCATGATATTTTTTAATTCGCTGTCGTGTATGCATGGGAGCCTAGCAGGATCTTGCGCCATGCAAAAAAGATGCTCACAGTGTCGCATTTGTTTGCACTTTTAAAGGTCCAATGTTACATTGTGTTTGTCTAACGATGGCAAAATGTCATTCATAATTACATAAGTATCTTTTAAAATTGGTCATTTTATCCTCACGTGTGTCATGTTTATCGTTGTACGCATTATTTCGATTACAATAGGAAGTGTTGTATTGTATTTATTTTCCGATTCAAATAAAAAAAATACAAACAAAATGAATTATACAAATACTTACATATATACATGATATATATATCTTTAAAAATATGATATCCCATTCAGCAGTACCAGGCACGACACTTTTCCAGGAAGATATTGCCCATTATTTATCCGCTCTAGCCTATGTCATGAATGTGCCCCATGAAATGACTAGGGCATATTGAGACAGGAGGAAAAGCATGAAACACAAGATAACATCAGAAAGGGCATAATAAAGATAGTGAATGTAATATGATGTTGTAAATTGGCCTAAACTTCAATCCTGCATGCGTGGAGGGGTTTATTTAGATAGATAGAGTTTATAAGTTCTACGTTACGTTAATAAAAGTGCTATATGTAATGAGGTTTGTCCACATTTAATGATGAAATCGACAAAAGACACGGATGAAAAGGGAAAAAATCTGACTATAAAAACTATGAGAACCTCGTTTGATGTATAGACCACTTAAAGACCAGAGCTTGAGCAAAATCAACCAGGCTTCAATCGAGGGCTTGATATACATATAGCATAAATAGAGATAACTGAATGTCGAATTCCCTCTCGTTATCATTATAAAAAGCACTAAATATTATTTGTCGGCCCCTCCCAAGATGGTAGCAATGCAGGGGGTGGAAATGTGATCACAATGATGATGACATGTTGTGTGCCGTTGCCTCGTTTCACTTCATTGATTTACACGGTTTACTTATGTACCTGACCAAAATAGATCCTACATCGGTGCATAAAATCGCCTATAAGTATTCAAGAACCTGTATCCAGTTAAAAATTATGTATGATATGCTTAGATAACTAATGAAAGATAGACCTGGGTATAATTTTATGCACATCCTATCAATTACATTGCATAAATCGGGCCGAAAACACCTAATAGTGCGATCACTTTTCAACAGAATTTGCCGGTATCACTAATTTATTCCCCAATCAGCACTACCATTGTTCATTGAATCTGCGCCTCCAAGAAATTTCTTTTCAATCCCCGCTTATCATGCTTGTACGCGCTATTCATCACGATCGTTTCATTATTTACTTTACATTCTTGACAGATTATCTTGCTCTGTCATTTCTACCATGCATAAATTACGATGGCTCGTTTCACGAGTGAAAATTAAATTTACCATTAAAATTACGTTTTAAGGAATTTTATTTGACGGAGTATCATAAATGTTTATCATACCAACTCTTTACCTATCTGAGCTCATCCTTCTTCAATTTTCAGACACATAACGAACTTTAATCTTTGTGTTCTTGGCAATTTTGTGTATCAATGTAGGGATTATTTTCGTCATTTACATAAGTAAACTGTGTAAATCACTGAAGTGAATCAAGACAGCCACACACAACATGTCGTCATCAAGTTTTTCCTCCCCCGCAAAGTTATTGATCCCGGCCGTGTTTGGGAGGGGGTGAACAAAAAGTTTTAACATGAATTTGTGCAATAGCGAAGTTGAATGTACTTTTCAATTATCTGTACCTGTATTCTCCATCAACTTAGTTCTCGATTGAGGCATAATGTAGGCATTTGCGCATTCGGTCAAGCTGATGACTTTAACGCATCGGGGTTTTTGTCGTGCAATATACTTCTTTAATGATAGCGATCTATGTATATCCTAATCATTAAATGCAGTCTGACCTAAAATATGGAANTATTAAATGCAGTCTGACCTAAAATATGGAAACAAAGATTTAAATGCAATACTTGCGATATGTGACAGTTCCAAATACCGTTTTAATCGCCATGAAACGTGTAGGTGTGAGTGTTTGTGTGGGGGTAGAGAGCGTGTGGGTCTGGTTGTTACAGGAATCGCACGTGCTAATAAATGAACATTGATTTACGTCTTCAAAAGGGGAAGCTGTGTATGAACCCTTTTCTTTTATAAACCAGCAGGTCACCATTCGTATGAAAATATCTCTTAGATAATTGACGTTTGAAGGGCACCTTATCGCCTCAAACAAAAATTGAGAAGGCGGAAATGGAATTCAGTTGTATATTCAGTTGCTCTGCTTGCAAAGGAAGAAAGTATACAAAATAATATCATATTACATATACTAATTCTTTGAAAAAAAACAGAATATAAAAGTCTTTGGCGTCCGGTACTGTTTTATTGCCATTTACCAATGTTTACCTATTTTCTTAAGATCTGCGATTAAAAAAAGATTTTTTTTTTTAATGAAATGAACTTCCGATACAATCCAAGGAGCAATTCTTGTGGAGGCGCCATGATGTAGTGGTTCTGACTCTTGCCTCTCAACTTGAGGGTCGGCGGTTCGAAACCCACATTATGGCGTTAATTTGTTTCAGCAAGAACTTCATTTAAATGTACTGCACTCGATGCATGAGGTGCTTTTTTTTCCTTCAGATGCATGCAGTGCGCTACTTATAGATGTTATATCTGCAACTTCGCACATTATATAACGCACATTTTCATTCGCGCACGGTATGCGCATTTAACAAGACGCGCATGAAACAATGATTTTGATTGGCGCGTTCCGATCAACTGCAACTTGCGATCAATTGCAACTTTTGGGTGCTATATGAGATATTATAATTACACATATTCTCCTTCTCTCGAACAAGGTCACTTTAGAAAATTTAGCGCCAATGTATTTTTTCCACTTCCGATTCATCAGGGTTTCAACCGGTCCTTTGTTCTATTTTTTTCACTTGATCACTCTTTTGAATGTTTAAATCCGGGGGAAATTTGAAATATAGGATTTTCCGGCCAAATTCACGCAATTTTCATTTGAATTAGTACTTATGCCATTTGAATAAGTCTAGATCGGTTTTGCCGTGTAAATTGTCATTAAATTTGTGTGTTTGTGTTACATACGATTTACTATTTTTGTCGAAGGTCTGTGAGTGCTTTTCATTCAATTTAGAAACGAGCCAGTTAGCATTAAAAAATAGATAGTCAGTGATCATTGAAGCGTCATTTCTAGCTTTTAGAAAATCAGATTAGCATTCTCTTTCTGAAAGGTAAAATTCCCTGATTCAAGTTAAGAGAGCAGGTTAATAACACGGGGGTATGCAGGAGAAGCGAATAATTATGAGTATGTTCCTACTCTGAACTATAAGAAGGGGAGTATAGATATGAATCCTGCACATTTTTTTTTTTATCAATAGCATATAAATTTTTTTAATTTGCTCACAATTGAATCACTGTCAACTATTTGTTACATAGTCACATTATGTATTCCCTTCATTCCCTCATGATTTAAAATGGAATCATGACGGATATGAGGAATTATAATTGACAGGTCATTCTTTTTCCTTTCATTTTATTTAATGGTTGATTAAATTCGATAACATATATATCTTTAAGTTGACTATTATAATTGATGACAAAAAATTTAATCACTTAATGCATGACAATAATTCATTGGAAAAGCCAAAACAAAAATACACACACTTAAAAAGAAATCTAAGAAACAATAAGAAGGAAACAATCTGATATAAATCTTAAAAAAAAGAACAAAACAAAAAATCCCTTGAACATTGTAAATGATGCACGGAATTTGTCGAATTTGAAATGAAAGATAGTTAACATTAACATTTTATACCTAATTAGCTTCATAGGTAAATAAATGTTGAGCTCAAAAGGAATCAAATTTGTTCCAAATAAATTTTACATTGAAGGGGATCAAATTGATGAAATCGAAAGGGGAAAATAGTGTATATACATGCAAAAATAATCATAAAGAAGAAGATGTGTATAATACATTTCAACAGTCTAATTGACAATCACTTTAATAGAATAAAAATCCAACATTTGGCCGTTTTGAAATTCTTGCAATTTATCCGGCTCAACGAATAATTATTCTATTTGGAACGTAGTCGAAAATATATATACTGGCTTTGAGCCTTGTATAAGATATTTTGTTTAGCCTGTTGACAATCCTGATATTATTGTCACTAACGCTTCTTTCCAGGGAGCTTCATGGTGCAGCAAAGAACTGTACGCGGTTTTTAAATCATTTTTCCTCCGAGCCATCCTGACAAAATATAAGCAGGAAGAAAACTCTACTTTTAAATCAACAACAGCCCGATTCTTATCCAATTCTGCATCATATTTCCGATGATGTGTGCCTAACACTCCCGGTGTGTGCCTAACACTCCCGGTGTGTGCCTAACACTCCAGGTGTGGAAGTGACAGGAATCAGAATACGATGATGAAGGGACGAAAGAAAACGCGAGATCTCTTCGAGGTGAAAAATCGGCTCAGATTAACATATTTCAGCGATAAATGTCAATGGTAATCGATGAAAATCATACCAGAGATCGGGAAACAAAAGTGCTAAACTCTGAGTGACACTGCATAAATTTGAAACAATATCATTCATTGTCAAGATTCCATTTGACAAAGTGTTTTTAGGTCATTACGATACATAAACGATACAAAAAGTAGATTTATGAGAGAAGAAATCTGAAGTTTAACATTGCCATACCGTGATATGCGAATTTTCTGTTATATTTCATTCCAAAATTAAAATTAAAAGTATATACATTGTCAAGTAATTATAGTCGTTGGGTTTTTTCTTTTATTCGACACTGTTCAACATCACGTCATCAGATTTAATGCGTGCAATGCTCTTGGAATATTAATATTTCCAACTAAAATCAAATGGATGAAAATAGCAATATAGCAATCTTTAATTCAGTACCAAGTGACAAGATTTAATTCATATAATACAGTTAAATACTAAGAAAGTCATTCTTAATTCACAATGTACTAAAAGCATTGCAATTATACTAAGAGATTGGATTCGTCTGACCGTCAGTGTTCTATACTTGTACAGTATTTAGAACCTTTAACGTTTCACTTATAAATTACCCCCAAGCAGCCATTTTGTACCTTTTTTGTAACCTTTTTTTTAGTTTCTCCAGCTATTGGTATTCTTGAGCACATAATACACTCTTATAACGGTGGGCAAGAAATGTAATTAGGTTTAGATTATGTAGATTTTTGTGCATCTGCATCTGCATCTTTTGGATTATGAACTCATTTTTTTCGTAATTAACAATTATGTTGATTTCATCCCACATAATAAACTTACACGAATATCATCACACGCTGTTATGAAAAATGTTAAGCAAATACATTTTCTTTGATTTCAATGATATCTTAACATTAGGAAATGGACCCTTCACTTTGTAGCCCATACTTACAATCTTCAAATAATTGCGCAAATCTGTCCGACAGTTTTTTGGGGTTTTTTTTTTTTTTAATAACTTGCTTATTCGTTTTGAATGCGCTATAAATGGTAAAAAGTGGGAATAATTTCAAGCTGAATAATATTGTGTACACAATCATGCCCATCGCTTTTTTATGCAATATCAAATGGTTAGGCGACACGCTGAATTCGTGAATGTGAGCACGCCTAGAAGATTGACGCATTGGCAATCGGGGTGGGGTGGTGGGGTGCATGGGAGAAGTCAATAACTTGACAGAAGGGGCGAAAAATTGTTGTTTGGTAAGGTTGTTTTGTTTTGTTATGTTGGGATTCTTTTTGTTAAGCTCATGGGACCCGATCCGCTGCGAAAGGGGCGCCCAAGTGGTACCCCTTTATTTACTTACTTTTGTCAGGGATTGTCAGTCTTGATAAGGAGAGGGGGAAAACCAGCCTGCCCCCGGGATGTCAAATCGTGGACAGCAATATGGCCATTTGATATTGAAAAGATAAGCATTTGATGTTCATTCAATATCAAATCATATTACATATTCAAACAGACAAAAGTAGTCAACACAATTATATTTCATACTACCTCTAAGAGCAAATAATATGGTATTACCATACTGCTCAGTGTGTTTTATCACCTTTCAAAGGCTATTACAGCCATGAGACGGAAATCAAATATTATCACCAGCCATAATCTCGAATGACTCTTGAACAAATTAAATCGATCAATCTGAAGGATAGATGTTTAGTAACTATGTTCACATACTCATTGACGTTTTGTTTGAGAGAGTGAAGCGAGTCGGTTCAAATGACATCTTTGTATCTCCATACTGCTGTGTTATTAGTCTATTCTGTAACCCGATCTTGTGCAGGATAGGTTTTGTTATATGAAAGGTAACCCAATAAACATTGTTCATGTGAATAGTCACTATTCATTCCAACTCACAAGAAAATAAAATAACAATGAATCCACGGTCAATCAGCATATGTACAGTTTGTCATGTCAGGAAACTTTAGTCAAAAGACATGGGGGTAAGCTGTTGGACGAGAACAATGTTTTCAGCTGCGAAGTAGGCGGGTGCCTAGATCCATCACTAAAACTATTAATGGTTGTCCGAAGAAGTAAAGGAATGAAAGGTCGTATAGTACATTATGTGTGCTCTGAGAAACGGTGTATATGTTTACTGTTGGATAAGCGTATTCTCCAAGTTTTTACACTTGAAAAATGACAAACTGGGCTTATCAAACGACATTAATGGCAATACAGCTACCGAATCCAACCATTATTCAGCACACATCATTAATGATTAAGATATTGATCAAGTATGATCTTGATACCATAGCATCTACGTCATTCAAGACCATTCCACTTCTTTCTTTTAACCTATAAACATATTTTTTGTTTATGATATTTTTCGTAGTTTGCCCCCGCATTAATCATCATATTAAACATGGTTATATCTATGAAGAAATAGAAATAGCAAGATATCTTTTGTGTGATAATTGTAATCATTTGGATATCACCAGAATCATCGGTAATGTATTATACGACCGGATCCGTTCTATTTTTGCAGTGCAGCCATGCTTTCCCAAAAGGGCATAAAGAAATTATCATGCAACGAGTGATGTCGAGGAGATACAGTAAACATCAGGAGACGCATTAGCGGAGCATTTAATGCAGTGTAACACGTATTCTAAACTACGTCTTGCTCCCTAGATGAAAGATGCTCTTTGCCATCAGGTGAAGATGACGTCATAATGAGTATTTTGCCTAATCTTGCTATCCCATGACGTTAACATTCTACTCAACCAAATAATTTCACGGTCAATTATTTGCAAATCCCAGATTGCAATTTAGAGTGCATCATATAGCAAAAACTTAAGATAATAACATGTAAAGATAATTGGTTCAATTTTACTCCTTTTTGTGCAGCAAATACGAAGAAGAAATCTAATATTCCGTTGGTTGGCCACAGACTGACGTGCTTGCGCATAGTGATTATTGAAAGAAGAGATTAATTTCCGATTTCTGATATTATCTTTTGTTATCGTTTGGGTAAGAGGTTAAATAATTGCTTTTCGCCTAATGGGGGTTTTATTTAAACGATGTGACCGCATAGGGAGTATAGGCACCGTTTACTGGTTAAAGACAAGAACCCCCTTTTAGTATGTTTCAAAATGGCAATTAACAGATTAATGAGGGTGCTGATAGTATATGCTTTCCTCATACATTATATTTTCCCATTTACTTATAGAAAAAAGTGCACCCTGTAGCCCTTTTTAGAATACAATATCGGATCCTTTTTTTTTCACAAAGGTGCAATATTTTACAAAATAAATGTGTTGACACTAATGCGGCATGCAAAGAATTGGAATTTGGAATTTGGAATTTATTGTGTGTGAACTCGCGCAATAAAGGATTGCTTCATTCCATGTCATGCACTTTACCGACTGAGCTGTTTATCTATTCTAATAATTGAGCCATGAAAATAAGAACATTAGAACTGTCGTATAGCTACAAAAGTAAACTTTGATATATTTTCAGCAAAAAAAAATAAATATTTGGTTCTGTTTAGCTATTTACGGCACTATATACGCATTGAGTATGACCGATTGGATCAAGCCTGCTGCTCCAATAGACTTGGTTTCTTTTGGCCATGACGAGTAGAAATACATTTAAATGTGTTGTCCGTCTATAGGTTCGAGACTAGATCGTGATTGCTTTGGTTGCAAATGTCTATTGGGACAGCAAGTAATATACCTCCATTTGGTGACCTGGCGAAATTTGAGACAAAATCGCCATCCGGTCGCCGACTTGGATCGTGTTCATAGAGTTGTTCGTAGATGTATGCATCTGACCCTTTTAGTATTTATTTATATTTCACCAGGGTAGCCCATTCAACAAAGTTTGGTCTTCCATGGGGCCCTGGAACACATTGAAATTTATACAGTGAAAACAATTAAGTTAAAACTATTAAGGCTCCTACACTAAGCTCAATCATAACTCTTGTGGCTGAATTGCACATGGGAAAGGGTCATCAGTACATATAGAGTGTAAAATACCGAAAATGATACAATATTGTATCTTTTAACATCCTCGAGCGGACATTGTGCTATGTTGGAGTCATTGTTTGATATCTTTTAAAGTCGCCATCGTTTATGCACGAGAGTGTGGTACGACCGAATAAGATTAACAAAGCGATCACATATCCTAAAAGGCAGTGGGTTCGAATCCTCTTAGCACTCCGCATAATACAAAGCCACACTTTTTGTGGGGTTCTATTTGTCATCGAAAATGTGCTCCCCGTGTTCGTATTCGTTTGCCCATTTTAAGGTATACAATGTTGAACCTAAGTGTATAGCTATTGTATTATTCATAGTTTGTTCATTTTATTTTTCTCCATTCATTCACTGAAAGTATATCAATGTCGGGGGGGGGGGGGTCCTTTAAGACATCGAAAGTAGAAAAAAAATAAAATAAAGAAAATTACTCACTCGCTATCAAGATATCTATGAAAATTGTATCAAGCGCCCCTACACTGCAACAATATAGGTCTACACCAGAAAAGCGTTGAAATAGCTTTTGTTTGGATTCAAATCAATATATCTAAATACCCGGCGACTGGTGTTTTTTCATAGCTTAAGCAACACCTGTAGGTGATTAAATATATTAAATTGATTCCAAACGGGTGGTATTTTAAAACTTTTTCTGATGTGGTCCTAGGCCTATATTAGTTCTGGCTGGTGTTAAATCTAACACCAGGGTTTTTTTTTTAGTGTAGGACCAATGATATCAGTACACTACATTCTATCTATGGAGAAAACATTTTACATATTGATATTTTGATATTCAAGTCTAGAATGTTCACAACTTATCATTGTACACCGTGCATAATTCCGTTGACAATATTTTGATGAACGCAATGTCATTTAATACATTTAATTATCTTTGCAAAATAGCATGTTTATATGTTTGTTTGTATTTTTTAGGCAAAGCTAAAAGTCGGGGTGTACCGGATCGTCCAGCAATTATTCCTAAACGATGGATCTTCATTTTATATTATTAGGGTGCGCCCCCTACGCCAATGTCACGTGACTATACTAACCTTCACCTTGTAGTTTTTTTCTAAGCGTTATCCCTGAATATCTTGGGAGAGGAGGATGACAATGCGGGGCTGAATTGACAGTGGTGAGTCCACAGGGGGGATGGAGGGGGGGGGGGGGGGGGGGGGGGGGGGGGCAACCCAGTGTTGAGCCGTCGGATAATTTCTAGTACCCAGGATGAAACGCCATCATGTTGCGCCCAGACAGTTTGTTCACGGAAGTCAAGTCATGAACTGTAGTGAATGTGGACAAGAAAGAGTTAGAAACATAGCTGGTAGAACATTGTCTTCGTACATCGACTTTTAAACTTCATGGGTAATGGTCGTTTGATCTCAAAAGACGTTTTTAACTTCCTTTTATATTTTCCATTGGTATAAAAGCAACGCAATAGTTTTCACAGACGTCGCCAATTCAGGCTTTGTAAACGATACTCTGCATCATGGGTTATAGGAGAATCCTATAGAGCATGTGGAGCTAGAAAACTAGGATGTAGGACCTCTCTCCCAATCTATTGGCCAAAATGAGCATGAAATTTAACAATCCTAAAAACGAAAAAGCTCCCTGACGTATAGGGGGACATCCTCGCTCGCTTCGCTTGCTAAAGGCTCGGCTGCTATACGTACCCCCCCCCCCCCC
>BQKZ01000468.1:92272-113988 GCA_036244855.1 Temnopleurus reevesii | reverse complement strand
GGAATAATATGGAGAATATTCATACCAAAAATGAGCTTTCTAGGAGCTTCAATGAGTGAAATAGAACAGAAAATAAGATTTCATGCATAAATTTGCATAATTAATCAAACTATACAGTCATGTAGTTTACGCTCTGCACTATGCAGGCGGATGTTTTATGAAACTTATCACAACTAATAGTTAACATCATGAAATACCCTTCTACATGCATAAAATCATTTAAAGTTGAGAAGTCTAATCTAGCACTGTCAGGTATTTATCGGTTAGGCTATACATTTTTAAGGCAATTGTTTGACGCAATTCAAGATGACTTCAGAGATTGCCTTACATAAGAATTGATAAATGTTATCTTACAATGCAATATGAGTGGGTGGACTTTGCAGAAGCCTTTGGTTGTTTTTATAACTCTCAGAGGCTATTGCTAGAGAATTGCGATCGATTGCAAGTTGCAGTCGATCGGCAAACACCAATCAAAATCATTGTTTCATTGTGTCTTGAAAACAGTACAGACAATGCACGAATGAAAGTACTACCAGTTTACCGAGTTGCAGTTGATACCAAGATTCCCCTTAGTATGACATCCAAAGGATAAGAACATTGCAGTCTTAACTAATTTATTTCACACTCCATGAACTGGTCGCTATCAATGGGTACCTATTACCTCTGGGCTTCAAGGACAAACTTGATTTTTCCATCTATCCTCTAAATTTCAATAGGTTTCAGCTTATATCAGGGTACATAAGAATAAACAAAACCACAGTAAGAAAATAATGTTAACATTCATTATCATTGGTACAATCTAAAACATACAATTACTAACCAGTACATTCATATGATTCTACTACTTCCCTTTCATATTAAAAATGCTGAGTGGGAATCATCTTGTTCTCCTTCTAGACTTAGCAGATTGTTCCTCAGGCTCCTGCAACATGAAAAAGTCCAACATGAAATACAAAAGCTGTTACATTGATTGGTTTAAGCCATCGCATACGTTACAATCAGCTAATGATCTGATATCTAAGTAATGTGTAACTGTAGCTCTCAGAAGCATTTGAACACAGAGAATCTTTGATGGAGGCTCTGATTACTCAGATTAAATGTACAATCAATGAAATGGCATAATGCAAGCTTTCTCATCAGAAGGAACACCAAACCTTCTCAGAGTCATTTAAGAAAGTCAGAGTAGTGGAAGCAGTCTTAACATTGTCTACGATTCGAAACTGATTAATCCTTTGTATCTGGCAAAGTGCTGAATAGTGTATTTAAATCACATGTTAATCAATCATGAGCTTTCAGAACATGAATTGAGTGGATTTTATTTGTCAAATTCCCCTGAATGCTGCTACAATTTATTCCCCAAATCAGATAACAAGCCCATTACATGAATGTAAGTCTATTCTAATGACAGGGTATTAAATTATAGTTCAGGTTAAGATCAAATCTTTGCAACAAAATCTGGGAAAATGAATCTTTGCAAGTCTGCAGCAATAAAAATTGATAATTCTAAAGCCAAATAAAAGGAGAAAATACAAAAAGAAATTTTTGTTGACATTGATATCCCAATGAGAAGTCTGTCATTCAAACAAAGGAGGAAGGTGATTGACTAGGCAAGAAACCAACATAAAGGTGAAATCGAAAAAGAATAAGTTACAGTTATTTCTATTCACTGAGGCGTCGTGGTGTGTGCCTGTAATCAAGCTGTTTGGAACAGTCATAAATGACCTGTGTTGGTCGCAGGTTCGGTCCCGGCCAGTCGCCTCCTTCTCCCTTTCTTCTTCTCCTGGCGTAAATATTCAAATTTGAATGATACACGCCGTAAAACAAAATTTCTCTCTCTCTCTCTCTCTCTCTCTCTCTCTCATATGAGTCCCATGACAAAAAGACCGCTATTACTCGCAATGCCAAGGGGTAATTTGGAAATATGTTCAATCTTAAACAATTCAAGTATACAATATTGGACTTACGAAATCTTCAGATAGATCCATGGCAGCTTGCTTTCTCTTGGATGGCACCCTACTTCTTCCTCTTCCCTTCACTTTGCTAACCTAAAAATATTACAATCCATTTCATTAATCATTATGCTGACATTCTCTCCAATAACACAAGAAAGGCAGAACTTATCATGTATCATGTTGCTTACACAAGATAAAAATCCATTTTGTTTGACCTGTGAACTTTTAGATTTTTATAAATTTCAAGTAAGTTGAAATGTTAATTGTACAAACATGATTTAATCTATTTCCATTAAATCAAGTGTGTCACGGGACATTAGATCTGTTCGTTGTATATTAAACTGTGTGCACATAACAATCACAAGCCGATTCTGATTTCAAAATTACAAAGGAGCATTAAATTTGCATTCAACTTAATTCTACAGAAATAGAGTATATCTTGTTTACTTCCAAACAGCAATTGATGAGATTACAAGAACACTTGAAAATTAATGCTTCAGGGATATATTTACAATGTTTTCATCACAACAAGAGAATATTGTAAGAGAGCTAACAACAAAGAGAGAAAGGAAGAGACAAATAAAGGGGTTGGAGAGAAAATAAAATATGTTGATTTCTAATTATTATGCTTGGATTTCGAATGGTGGTGGTTTCTTACCTCTCATAAGATAAGATATGTTAAAACAAAATGGTTACATTTATATACAAATAGAAATAATTACATAGTACAAGGAGAAGAAAAAACTTCCATCTACTACCATTTTCATAGCATTAATATCGGAGCCAAATGATACAATGAAAAAAGAAAGCCTAACATGGCAAGAGCTCTAAGGGCATTCTCATATCAAGAGCATGTTAAAAAGACGTGACTCTATCATCATTGTAAATTGATGATATAGTAGCCATCAATTCATAAAAACAAAAACAAATGATGAATGTTGAGAGATGTTTTGAAACATGGAAAGAAAGATTGCTCACCCTTTTTGTCAAAGGGAAGTCTGGATACTGTGTGGTGAATTTGAGAGGTTCCTTGATGATTCGTTTCTTCCGTCTTGGTTCATCTTCGACCTCCTTACTTTCTTCTGCTTCACTCTCATCACTGCTACTACTCACACACTCAGAACATTGCCTGTATGGAACATAATGGTCAAACAATTTAAATTTCTTTTATCTGTTCATTGCATCTAGGCATGATGAACTTCAAATCATTGTTAAATTCATTGAAATAGCTGATTTACAGTTGGATAAATGTATTAAAGGTGTCAATCTAGTTAATTTTAGGATGCTTAGTAGATTAGGAAAACCGACTGTGAGGTGAATGGGTAACTGGTAGGTATATTCCTTGAAACTCCAAGTGCGCTAATAAAGTGGCTGCCGGGCTTAAGCCTGGTTATTAATGCTGCAATTGTAGAGCGCTTAGAGAATTCTGCATAAAGAGTTGATAAGCGCTATATAAAAGCCGTTCATTATTATTATTTAATTGTTAAATGATGACATTATACGATTATTCACGGCCGCCAGATGGTGCAATGGGAACTATCTTTCCCGAAGTCACGTCGAGAGGGCTATCATCCTGAGGGTGCAGCCCGAAGGATGATAGCCTCTCGATCCGCGTGACTGAGGGAATGATGGTTTCACTAAACCCATCTGAAGGCAGTAAATAATCGGTTTGTATCTGTCATCGATGATACACGCAAAGTTAGCCCTGATGTAAGATTAGATTCTCATTTTTTAAATTATGCTATAAATAATGGATCCAAACAGAAAACGAGGAAGTTGACTGACACACGTCAAATTAGGCAGTCTTAATTTCCTTCGCGCAAATCACAGCCTAGCACAGCCTAGCACACAGTAGCGGCTACACGGCTGTGCGCGACCGCCTCAGCACTCGATCATCATAACGCTTAGCAGTCACACAGCATAAACAGCGCGCACCGTTTTGTTACTTCACAGAAACGTCACCCGGTAATAGTTCATCTGGGAAGCTGTAGATAGTTTCCAAACTATTAAAGGATGACGTCACATTTAAGTGACTTTAGATACCGGTGGGAGATATCAATAGTCACGTGATGGGATTTAGACCAATCGCTGGCTCAGAATCTCTTTATGACGGAGATATAATTTGGGATAACATGAATCGTTATTCCTCAAACAGCCAACGGGAGGGGTTGAATGCTAAGATTCATCACTACAATTTTGATCGACCTATTTCTTTAAAGTCTTGCACAATTTGATGTGTAGTGCCTGAACATTCAATTTTTTATGCCACATCAATTAAAAGTACTGGTATTTTGTCAAACCTAAAATGGCTCAAAAACATGATTTTGTATGCAAATTCAATGCAGATTACATTTATCAATATCTTATCAATTAATTCATATTAAACTAAATATCTAGTTGAATAAGATCCCAGAATCCAATCTATTTTAGCTTAATCAAGATTCTAGGAATATTTGTAAAAAAAATTTGTTAAACAAATGAAACGCCACATGGCAGTCTCGCCTGCATTACACAATTTGTAAATTGTAGCAATATGACTTTTAACATAATTCAATCAAGATGGTTCAAGTTTTATGAAAATACAGCAAAGGATTTTGAAATAACAACCAAGGTTAAGTTTTCAGATTAAGATTTAGGAAATTTGACCTCAGATGACCTTTGACCTTGATCATGACATGAAAATTGCACTGCACTATTTGGGCTGCCCACTGGACTTATTGTGCAAGTTTGACGAAAATGTTGACGCCGCCGCCCTCGCCGCCGGAAAAAGCGGCGCCTATGTCTCGATTCTGCTACACAGGCAAGACAAAAAGTAACAAAATGTAACAAACAAGAAAAAACACACACAGATATAAGAATTAAAAAATACACTGGACAAAAATAAGAACTTGATTCTGATCACTGCTTTTTCAGGATATGAACTGTAAAGAATCTAGAATCTGTTATGCTTCATCAGAGCAAAATTGATGATTTTAGGCACAAATTGGTATAATCAATACATTATAGAGAATATCTCCATATTTGACTTAACACAATTATGTGGATTACATGATTTATACTGTTAATCTAGTTGCAGCTAAGATCAAAAGGAAGGGGTTTGATTCAACATCCGTTATAGAAATCTGTAGGTTTAGCCTATTTTATCATATTGAATGGATAACCATACAAACATCTCACTTCATATATGCTGCTCTAGCAATCTTCTGTAGTTTCAAACCATACGAATTCAAACCTAGAGAAATTGTCTGTGAAGTCTGCATTATTTTTCTTTTCAGTTAGGTGAGAGATTGTAACAGTGTCAAATATTTTCAGTATATGCAAGTTGTGAGCCATAGACTTACAAAGAGTGTGATCAATACTTAACCAGGAATGATTTCCTAATATGTCTGGGAGACAACTTCAAAGGTCAACATCAAACCTCGTGTTTTTTTGTTACCGATCTTATATGATTTCTCCGTTGGGTTCAATGTATAATTACTCAAGAACATACTAGGCGGAAATGCTAAATATATCGTTTTATGATAGAACATAGAAAAGACTGCCCATATAACGATGCAGCCATACAATATAGAAGACAATGAATACAATGGGAAACATTAAACTACCATGACCTTTTTAAAAGTTAATCTATGAACTCATATAGATCCAAATTGATATTTGTTACAATGGCACAAAAGTTGATGGGTGAAAATGTGTCGGCATTAAAACATATCAGATACCGGTAGTTAAAAAACATTAACACATTCCCTGCAATTCTTATTTTTCCTTTCCTTACAAATTTGTCACCAATTGACTCTTGACAAATGTCAATTGATCCATTTGAAGGTGTGAGTAATTCTGCGAAAACCAATTTCAACGGCTATAAAATTGACAACCTCCAGGATTTTTTTTCAAGACCAGACATCCAATACATGCGGATAGTCTAAGAGATACTTCTTAATGTCATTGCTGTTCTTACTCACTTGCCTACGTTTTCGTTTTCTTGTTTTATTAGAATTTGGATGCCAAAATAAAGATATAAAAACTTCCCTCTGTTCAAACAAAGAAAAAGAAAGGGAAGTCTTACAGAAGGGCATGGTTTCCTGACAAATTCAACATAACAATGCAAATAAATTTCTGAAGCTCTCAAGAATTCAATTTCCACATCCAAAATTTAGACAACAGCTACATTTTGATGCTGAAATTCACGTTCTTCTAGAAGCCTTCGTGTCTGCAAACAACTTTGCAAAGGCAAGCAGAAGCCACATGAAATGCTCAAGGACAGTGAACAAACAATATGGACTGATTCAAGAGAAAGTCGTCTAAACTTTTAGCATGTGCAGTCATGACACAGAAGGGCAGACATTCTCACTCATATGTATGATCTTAAAGGGAAACCAACCCTTGGAAATATCATGCTCTATTTGAATAAAGAAAAATCAGATGAACAAACTGAAAGTGTGAGCAAACTCGGACAACCTGTTCAAAACTTATGAATTTTCAAAGTCACAGAGATATGTTTATCCCTACCGCTGATGGGGATCCATGCGATTAGCAAATTTGATGGAATCTGTTATGTCATGTCAGACAACTCCTCATTCACTTTGTATACAAAACTTCATATTTTCTCCCTTTATTTGGAAAAATAAAAAAAAAAAAAAAAAAGAAGCAAATTTTCAGTTGGGCTATACATGTAGCCTTGCCGTGTTAATTCTGCATGTATTCTTAGAAGCTTCATGTTGCAACCTTATTCTAAATTTTACATTAATCCATTAAAGTGAATGAGGAGTTGTCCGACATGTCACCGATTCCGTTGGTGTCGCCGATTACACGGATCCCCATGAGTGGCAGTGATTGGGAATTTCTTTGAATTCGAGAATTCTTAACTTTTGAACGGGTTATCCTATTTTGCTAAAATTTTCACAATTTGTTCATCTGATTTTTCTTCATTCAATGAGAGTACGATAATTCAAGGGGTTGGTTCCCCTTTAAATACACATCCTAATTTCATCAGAGTTAACATTTTCCTGATCCATGATGCACAGCTCCAAACGACGATCATTACATAGACTTCAAAGGAATGGCAAAAAGGAATTTTAGTTTGAAAGTTATACTTTCTTGTATAGTCATACACATGATCAAGTTGCTTCAACCTTCCTGCTTGGTTCCAAGGGCACTCCCACAGACATGTGCAGTCAATACACAGACAATTCATGTCCTAAGAAGCAATAACTATCACTGCTTTACTGTGTCTGATGCAGACAGGTTGCCAATATCATATTCCGTTAAATTTCCTAACATTGTCGGCACTTTAATAGACATCTGTCCTTAGTGGTCAGGAAAAAAAACAGACCCCCCCCCCCCCTCCCGTAACAAAAAAGGGGAACTTGTTAATTATCATGAAGATCAACACGATACAACTTCACAGTTGCTGGAAACATTGTATGCACATTTTAATACAAAACAGGCAAATTTCACAATGTAATGCAGTTTAAAAATGAACAACACACAAAGAATAAGTACTCAATAAAAGATTTAATATCTAAATAAGTATGGTCATGATAAACTGGATAAAACAATATTTTATTTTCACTAAGACAACGGACTGCCATATTTAGGTTGAACAGCAGTTCCAAACCTGACAAAAAATGGAACAGTTGTCATATCTGATAATAAGTTTGAACTTCCCTTGAATTACTTAGTGACCTTTAAAAGTAATGAGTACTTAAAAGGTTTCAGGAAGTGACAAACAAAGACAAAGACATCACACAGTCATATCTCTTTTCAACATTGTTGCATTGGGGTTTTATGTAACAATACCTCATCAGTGTATAAGAACTGAATGTAAAGATAACTCACACCATATTCACTCTTATTGTGTATTAAGGCACCGGTTGCCAGTCTGTTGCAGCACATTAGCTTTTTTTCCTATGAATTCTTATTGTCCTGATCTGTAGTCTGATAGGAAAAGAAAGACATCCGGTTATTACCTAGCTGTATGTATGAATGGGGTATGAGTTTACAAGAGATTACTCAGGGAGTGTTGTTCAAAAGTTGCAATTCATTGCATGATGCAGTGGATCGAAACGTGCAAATCAAAATCATTGTTGCATGCACGTCTTGTTAAATACGCATACTGTGCGCTAATGAAAATGTGTGTTACAATTCTCAAAATTGCAGTTGATTTGCAGTTCATTTCGAACAACTAACCATTAGAGCTTTAACTCACCAAACACTGAAAGCACTCTTCTTGGGCATACGTGTGAGAGGTGGATCTAAGCAACCCATGTGGTAGTACTTCTTACAGATATCACACAGAACCAATAGATGTTGATCATGAGACTGTTCACATATACCACATCTGGAAGAGAACGTAACAAAATGTCATCATTATGCATGCATTCGAACTGAGATGCATGTGAGCCTCCTTCAACAAATTCATCGGTTTACTTTACATGATAACACAAATTTACTTCTAATATCTATCTTCGTATTTACAGTCTCTACTAGTTTCTCATATTTACATCAATCATATTCTATGCAAACATTATTTTGAACTTTGAATGTCTTTTTTGTGTAATGTGTCACAGATACCGTGTACACTGTATCCTGGCTAGGTGCCCACATATATAAAAATATCTTATATAAATTTTCAGGGAATTCCAACGGAATAATGTCAAAGAAATGGCTTATTGTAAAGTCATGTCTACTCACAGGTGAATGACGCCTGGAGACTTGAGCTCTTCCTTGTCTTCTTTCTTGGTTGGTGTCTTCCGAACAAAACGAGGAAGGTTGAGAACTGGAGGTTGATTTAATTTCTTGCCTGCCATAGCACTCAACATCTTCCACATGGATTCTACTTCCTCTCTGCTGTCAGCTTGAGTAGATCTCATCTCTTCCACTTGTACAGAGAGCTGTCAGTCAAAGGTGAAAACAAAATGTACAGGTATAGACAAAACATTGATATTTACATGAAAAACATAACCAATGAATAATCAGATATTTTTGGTGATTCAGGGAAAAATTTGTAGATTTCTCTCTTACATTCATGATTTGGTGATTAAAATTTCTATATACAATGTATTTCTTTGTAATCTTATTACATATCTGCACTGGTCAACTATCTTAATCCTAATCCCACTTGAATATTTTGATAACTTAACGTAAATATATTTTTTCGTAATTGTACTCCATTGTTTTGGATGAAAGAAGGCATTCCATCAGATAATTGATCTGATATACACCTCTACATGAAATTTTGGAGAGGATGATACTTCGCACACGCCGATAATTAAATATTGACTCTTGGATCTTGAAAGAAACTTACCACAGGTCAAAACTAAATGGGTAATTTCAAGGAATTTTGAATGAAAATGTAAATACTTACACTATCATACTTGCGACGAAGCTGACTTTCAAGTGATTGGAGTTTCTCGCTCTGTTTCATCAAGTCATTGAGACGAGATTTCAAACCATTCATCTTGTCATCTCGATCTAAACAAACATAAGAAAATCAACATGTATAAAACCAAATTCTTTTCTTGTGCTCTGGTATTAAAAATTATGATATGTTAAATAAAAGGAATAGTAGAACCAATAACTTGTTATTTCATCTAATTTGGGCTATTTATCATGAAGATGTTCAGTATACTTGGACACATCAAACAATTGAGAGATACATATATAATAAAGACATAACACTAAAAAGGGCTAGTGTTTAACTAACCCGTTATGAAGTTAAGAAAAACTTTATGACGTGTTGTAGCAGCTTGGTGTAGTGATTTTTACTCTCTTTTTTTAACTAGAAAGTCAGCGATTTGAATCTCTCCCATACTGTTAACGTTCAGCAGCAAGAAATCTATCCACACATTGCTGCACTCAATTGAAAATGAGAACATATTAGGAATTTATTCCTTGAAATGCCTGAGTGCTCGAGTGGCTGGTTCAGATATTATAGCCAAGATAATAATATTGTATGTTGTATCAAGCACAGTAGAATACATGCATATAGTGATTGCACTATATAAATGAATCTGTTATCATTATTATCATGAACAACCGATGATCAATTCTTGTACTGGATGATTTGCAATCTTATGAAAGTTGTTTAGCACAACGTATGTAATGCAATGAGGCATCAATCTGAGTGAATCTTATAGTCTTTATTCGAATTACAGGCAAATTGATTGCTTCAAGAATAGGATAGTGTTGGCATATTTGCAAGCGTTTACTCCTAAAGATTAAAAATCATACAGGTCAAAAGAAGTACAAGAAATTCAATGTCACATGTCTTGTCACAATTTGATGCTTTTGTGATAAAGATATTGCCTTTGTAAACAAGAAAGAAAAGAGTTTCCATATTTCCTCTACCAGATTTACTTTTCCTTATGGAGAAATAATTCTCCATCGAGTCTAATTCAACATGTTTAATTCTTTTCATTTCATGTAAATCTAAATTCTTTTATTTGATTTACCCCTATTCTAACTGGGTATTTCCAGACAAAGTTCTTACTACCCCAGTTATTATTAATGAAATTTAATATTTAGTGAGTTTCTCACACTGAGGGTGATATTTGATAATTATTGATGTTTACCAATGCAGTAGTTGACAAACTCTGCAGAGAACGCTGGAGGGATATGCCATTTCCTGCTGACCTGCTGACTTGTCTTATGTCTGTTGTTACTAGACCTCATACTGTCCAGCGTGAATCCCATGAGCTCAGCCTTACGCATGAGACGTCTACAGGCTGATGCACTGGTCGTCAGAGCACGAGGGACCTTCTCTGGAGGCACCCAGGGATCAGGTTTCAATCTCCTCATTGCTCTGTATTGGTCTTGGAATCTAGAGTTGTCAAGAGAACACAGAGAGTAGATGATGATTGTCATCATGGTAATGCACTACCAAACCTACACTCAAAACATATCTAGAAAACTACATCAATGTCATCATTTATACTAAGTTTTGTATAAATTTCTTCAAAACTGTAGGCAGAGGCTGTGACAAATTATCAACCTACAGATTGATTGATATAATCAGCCTGTCCATCTGATCCTAAACAAACATCATCACTATATTATGTACCTCAATCGTTTAACCTTAGGTGGAGATAGAGAAATATCTTTCATAAAATTGTTAAACTTCACAGAGCAAAATTTCAAAAACAAAAGAAATTACATATTTTCAGAAATCAAAACCACTCCAAAGAAAAGTGATAAGTAGCGATTATCATTACGATAAAAACCTTGCCTTAAGAATTTTGCATGAACTCTATCAGGGAGGGCAGCTAGACGTTGATTGACAGAGCTTGCTTGCTTCTGATTGGACTGGATAGCAAGCCAATTCTGACGTTTGTAACGACGAATACCCTTCTCAACATGCAGCTTGCAGTAAGCATAGAATGGATCAGCTATCTCCTGATGTAACAATGATAAGAATATAAATATGAATTAAAATAACAATTACAAAAATTATCACAAATGAAGTTTATCTAACTGGAATAGAGATGCACAGTTTTTATGAGGCTCATTGTGTCGATTAATTTATTGTTAAATTGTCAAGAAAAAGAAAATAAATATATAAATAAATAAATAATAACATCAGGATAACTTCTGTCTTGCAGTATTGTTTTCCTCTCAAAATATCCTGATAAGTGAAAATATCCTGAAAAGTAAATAAAAGGTGATCAGGCTATAGTTTGTTGTCACCAATCTTGTATGTTTCATGCATAGATTAATCAAATGAACATTCTTTTAAAAATCATGCTAATAGTAGAATTAACATGATTTGTGTATTTAGCATACTAAATTATACATTTTAGAAAAGAAAGTACTCTAAAGGTAAATGGAAGACTTACTTCATCAAGTGAGGCTTCTGATAAAAGTCCTTCTCTCTGACCACTACAAGAATAGAAAATATTCAATCCTGATTATCATATCCTGCTAGAAAATATTTAATCATGATCATCATATCCTGTTATTCCATCTTAACGGTCTAAACAAATTCTATATATAATAACAATGACAGCATACAGCATTTAGAATGTGATCATCACAAAATATGTCCCTGAGAGGCTTTTGTTGAGGGGTTTGGGTATATGGGAACAAGCCCAATATCCTGAGTTCTGCCCCACTTGTAGAGCAACACAAATATCATTATTTTTCAATATTAAACATGATTTGCATATTCATGTGGAAATGTACCTTTCCACCAAAGGCGATCAATTTTTCCAATCAAACACAATATTATCATCACATTGTATATTTAAGAGAAACTCACCATGTGACATGGAAGAAGTTTCTACACATTCCTGCATCACAACTGATAGCAACTCCTGTTAGACTGAATCTCTCATCTTCACAGTAGCTACATGACTGAAAATGAAAGTATGATTGCAATAAAGATCAAATTAGAGGCTAAGTACCAAGACTGCAAAAATATATTCCAAGCACAATATGACGTGTAATTATCTAAACCAAGTAAAAGATAAACAAAATTAACGTTTTGGTCCTTACAAAATCAAAAAAGACCCAAGAATGATGGCCTCCTATAACAAATCCCCTAGTTCTACTCTGGATTTGACATTCTAAAATACACCCTGCCTTGCAATCATTACTTAGAAGAACCAATGATCTTTTTAATTACAATTTTCTACCAAGATGAAGTATATCATCTAATGATGGAGAAAATGTTTTTGTTTTATTTTCTAAAATGTGGTAAATGGTCACTTCACCACAAAACAAAATCTAAAAAAAAATACATGTTTCAGTGCAAAATATAAATACCAGAAGCTCTCCAAGGATTACTGAATTCCCTAAAAAGATGATATTCTAAGCATACTTTAATGGAATATGTCTCACATACCTTTGCCCCCCACTTTGCTGGTGCCATCTCAGACAGTGTGACCCATCTCAGCTTGGCAACATCAGAGAAGGCAACACCCGGAACATAGAGGGCGCAAACAACATGCACCCATCTGGAGCAGGTGAGGTAACAAAAAGGCAGCATATGAATCCATGGAATACTTAATTGTTTTATTCTCATTGGCATTGTCCAGAGACCATCCGGTTACATTAGTCAATGGAATCAAAACATACAATGGAACTAAAATCTGAGCTTTCAAAGACGTAACATGAATTTGACACTTCAAGTGTTCTGTTTTTATGCCAAAGAAATTACAGTCAAACCTGTCTACAAAGGCCACCCCAAGGGAAACAGAAAAAGTGGCCACTGTAGGCAGGTGGCCTCTATATACAGGTTCTATAACATGCATTTCCACCTGGAGGGAATCCATTTAAGTGGCCACTATAGACAGGTGGTCACTCTAGACAGTGGCCACTATAGACAGGTTTGACTGTAATGCCTCCTACTTTTAAATGCAATAACTGATTACAAATTGTGATAAATCATATTATGGCTAATCAAATTCATTATTGCAGGATCATCATCATTCTTCTTGAAAAGTAGTTCAGAAGCTCATAATTGCGATAAATTTTCTTGGACCAACCACTTTTAAAAGGTTTCAATTGTTCAATTGCTAATCAAATTTCTACCTATTGTGTATCAGAAATAGTGAATAGAAGATAGAATCCTATATAACTGCAGAAGAAGCTATCAATACTCATATATTTTTTTTAATGTACAATTATCCAAATATTATACTAAGAGAAATCAACTGCAATTTTTCAAAAATTTTGAAGGCAGAGATGGGTCAGAGGTGGGGGCCTGAGCATTCTTACCTGCCAGCATCTGTTTCTTTGAATGCACCTCCAAGATTAGGACACAGCTCACATGTCTGAAAACACAAATTATTCAGTCAGATAAACATTATAATAAACAAAATAATACAACATGTTTAAAGCATTGATTCCAACAAAGTGTCTTACAATATAATAAGTAACTGTGTAAATAAAACTACATCAGAAATATCAATGATGGTAATATAACATTTAACATAGTTGAGACTATTTCAAACAAAATCAATGATGTACAATGCCTTTAAATCAGATTATTATCAGATCACTAGGATGGAAAATGATGAATTTCAATATCGTATGAGACATTTTCAATATGTAATACCCCTAAAGATTATCATACATATTGGTTTCTTGAACAAGGTTATAGTAAAATTGTGGCTACTAATGTATAACCTTGACGAGCTATGAAGCACAAGGGAATGATTTTACTTTTCATTATTAATTAGCAGTTTTAGACATTGAGGAAACATTTTCAACACCGTACTGTACATTTCTATGTGAAAAAGGTGCTAACAAAACACCTTTTGCAGAGCAATCATGCTAATGCATAGCAAATTGATTCGATACCAGGAAACTTATTCCCTGTATCTATAACTCAATATCATCATTTACCGTATTTAAAGTTAGTTACAGTTAAACTGCAGTAGTTTGTGAAAGACGATTTTGAAATCATGTTCAAACTTACAGGATTGAGGACGCCACCCTTACAAGGGTCACAGAACCAGGGCTCTGTAGAGCTAGCCGTCTGATTGCTGGAGGTTGAGTCTGCATCACTCTGGTTTTCACCATAGCAACCTGATAATTATAAAAATGTGTATTGTATGTTATAAAAACCGATTACATTTTGCACCAGCCACTGTAAAAAGACTGTACTTAAGCAGTCAAAAAAGTTACGATATATCTAAAATGATTAAGATATTTTGCGTTCTAAAAATGGAGGTAAAATATAAATCTGACCATCATATAGAACTGATGTAATTTTCAATTTCTAATATAGTAATTGTGTAGTTATATTCATAACACAAAATAAAGATTAAAATTTGCTTCACTTGTTATAGAAACAGTCTTAAAAATATTTCTGCTCCAATCAAGTGTTTCTATAACAACGTTTGTGCTTTGATAAAATAGTATTTTTAAAAGAATCTATTTGAGCACTCATACTGTGGTATTTTCGTACAACCCATGCATAAATTGATAATCCTATTATGGCACACATCTAAGGTACAAATCTCCTTATCACATACAGCTAAACAAGAAAGAATGCATGTGCTATAAATTTTGCCTCTCAATCTTGGTACGTACAACATCACAATCTACCTGACAAGAATTTTGAGTTAATTAATTCCCTTTAGACAAAGATGTTTATTTTAGCAAAAACGTCTAATTTTCAACAGAGAGTTTCGCTGAAATTTGTCATGATGGCAATCCATGATTGCTCACATAAAATAGGATAATAACATTGCAAGTTTAAGGNATGCATAAATTGATAATCCTATTATGGCACACATCTAAGGTACAAATCTCCTTATCACATACAGCTAAACAAGAAAGAATGCATGTGCTATAAATGTTGCCTCTCAATCTTGGTACGTCGACTTCCAGTACGTACAACATCACAATCTACCTGACAAGAATTTTGAGTTAATTAATTCCCTTTAGACAAAGATGTTTATTTTAGCAAAAACGTCTAATTTTCAACAGAGAGGTTAACTGAAATTTGTCATGATGGCAATCCATGATTGCTCACATAAAATAGGATAATAACATTGCAAGTTTAAGGTGGTTTTTGATAAAGTTTGTACTTCAAATGTAGACTGCAAATATATATTCCATATACAAAGTGCATGTATTGCCAGAGGATATCCCTTGATGAAATGGGGAGAATTGTTTGTTTTATTTGCACTGACCTTCATGTACTGGGACTCCACACATGTCACACTCTACAATCTCATCTGTGTCTTCACTGTAAGATGATGAACATGGAAGAAAGTGTGATTAGGGGGCTGAGTATATAGAGATGAGTAGGCAGACAAAATCATGGGCTTGCATGACGAGATAAAGGTAGCGCAAATAGCACCAAATCCGTATTATTTAATCAATCATACACATATGATCTTTGAAAGAGGCTACATAAGATTATGAAAAAATGCTAAATAAATATGACAAATTACACACTATCATTGCATACCAATAAATAATCATGATTTCTCATGTCAAGAGCAATCATTATTCTTTGTAACAGAGCTCTGTAGGAATACATGGTTAATCTATTATGAGATTGTTTATACTTACCTATTTTCTCCTAGACAAACACAACAAATAAGTATCTTCAACTGGTCCACAGATCTGTTCTCTGAGTTGGGCTGTATATAATGATCAAAATGGAGTTTTTGTATTGGTAATTAAGCATAGTGTATAAGAGACTTTGGGAAGCTAACACCATGCAAACAAAATAATTTCAATAAGAGCTACATTTAGCATACAATTTACATTAAAAAAAAACCGAAAGAGGGCGCTGTCAGAGCAGCTGCACCTGCAATTTTCTCTCTAGTGTCGAGAGGTTTTTATTCTTTAAATTACACTTTTTAATCGCTTATTTTGGACCTCTCACCATCTTATACTTCACATGTCCTTTTATAATGTTGTATATTATTTATGTTTTACTTTGTAAATTTAAATCACAATTCAGCTGTTAGCTGCAATGATTTTTATTCAATATCTTTCTATCTATAAAATTACATTTTCAAAAACATGAGCTCATGATTGACAAAATAAGCTTTGCTCGCTATTGCTTGATACATTTCTATAAAGTATGTTAAGTCTTACTCAACAAAGAATGTGAATGCAATAAAAAATATTAGTTACACATATAACTTACTGACTGACAATGGCCCTTCCTTCCTTTAGCTCTTGCAATAAGTTGTTGAACAGACATATCATGACCAGTCTCACTATCTGATGATCCCTTGTCCACATCACTACTATCACTGTCTTCATCACTTTCATCATCATCACCATCATCATCATTCTCTTCATCACTGCTCCCCATACCTCCTTCTCCATGAGATCCACCTGAATCTAGAAGTATAATAGTGTGGAATAAAATAATGAGTACTTAGTTTTTTTTTCTCTTTAATTCTTTTGGCAACAATACTAGTTCTATAATGGCTCAATGTGGGTAGCCTGATTCATGTACTATGAGTAGGGAGTAATTTAATGGAATGTCATCAAACTCTAGACATTGGATGCTCTCTTGGCTGGAATCAGTGCCCTCTTAGGTTTCCATGGAGATTTATCGGGATCTCTTTTCCTTTTTTGTGCTGTAATACAAAAGAATGCATAATTTGAAAGTGGCGTTACCCTTAGAATTTCGAAATTTAAAGATTTTAAGAAGAAGCATTTGTTGAGATATAATTCCTTCTCATCCCATCTAATTCCCGTCAGCAACTATGGGCACCCATACCACTCCTGCAACTTGCAAACAAGGAAGTCTGGAACATGGTGTAATCTCAAGTAATCCATACATTGAAGTTTTCTTCAAGACCACACCTATACATTATTGGCAATCAGATGTTATCTGTCAATGATTCATGAAACATGCTTTGGCAGGGTTAAGGGGTCCTATGGGGCCTATTTGAAAGTAGTATAATAGTTGTTTTTATGGTATTGTGTGTGGAGACATTAATAACATTTCGTGGAAACCTGTTCATATTAGTAACTAGATTGAGCTTACTTTTATAAATGTTCACTTACCACTTCCATGACCTTCTTTGATCTCAAAGTCACTATCACTGTCACTGTCACTCAAACCAAAATCTAATTGCAGAAGATGATGATCAACTGGCTTTACTCTCCTTTTCTCTGGATCTCTTTGGTCTGTTTGTTGTCATATGAGAAAAAAAATAATGTGACATGTCAGCTAAAACTAATCCAACTACATTTATCCTTGTACTGACTTAACACAGACAAACTGTTTTTAATTTGCCACTGTATTGCTCCATAAAAAAACAAAAAGAAATAAAAAAAAAATAAATAAAAAAACTTACAGCTTGCTAGATCAATTTTAATGAAATAAAGCCCATACAGTCCTCATTTGTGTAGTTAATATATTCAATTTCAGAATATTGGTTTAAAAAGTACTTGCAGGAGCTATTTTGGGGGGCATTATAATAAGAAGAGTCTAACTTCACCCCAAAATCATAAATTTTCATAAACAGAAGCAGAAAAAATTAATGAGCAGAATAAAACAAGTTTGAAGAAAATTGGACAAGTACAGATGTAATAATAAATAAAGTTATGAATATTTAAAGATATGAAAAAATGGGCAAATCAGTGAAAAGTTTTGGACATGTTGCCAATTGGATGACATCATAGACATGGATGCACTTTACTACAGTACATTATAAGATGGCTCAGACAGTTCCAGTCAGCTGATTGGTTTAATCGTACCACACGATCATTCAGAAAAAATGTGCATCTCGGAACACTTGTTCCGTACTACATGTATGGAAAAAAAGTTTACTATTGAACCTGTGGCACGCATGCGCTCAGTGGTTCAAGAAACCTTGAACCTAATTACAGGTATCTAATCAAAATATTCCATTGAAATGTGAGTTAAACTAAAAACTTTTAAGTAAAATGTGATTTCATGTTCTTTTTAACAGAGTAGTCTGCCGCTTCTTTCATTATCATCACAACAACATCAGCAAGCTAGCTGGCACATACAGCAGCGCAGCTCAATCACCTAGTCACACAGCGTCAGTTGGCCCGCAATTGCGACACAAAACTTCTCGGTTTTCAATCATGTTTAACTCCTTGTATAAGAATATCACTTTTATGACTATTCCAATTATCTTTTTTTCATTTTGAATTGAATAGCCATCTAGTCTTCTCTCTCGAGCTCGTCTGTAATTAGCGAATGTGTACTGCTATTCTTGGCGTTTTCTTCACATGCACACTGCGTCGCATGCACAGAAAACAACCTTGATGCAGTGCATATTCGCCAATCAACTCTGTATCATACGTTATTCCTATAACCTAGCCCTAAACTAGGCAAGTAATTCAAGTATATAGTTAGTAATTATTTCTATAATATTATATATAACCAAAATTTTCTTTATGGTGCAAAAGACAAAACCAGGCATAAAACTCAAAGATTAGGCTGATTTAAAATATGATGATAAGGCATATAATGCATTCTAAGCCTGCCTAGGCTATGTAATGTTTGTTCATGATTTTTCATTGGGATATGGCATGCACACGTCTAGCTCGATGCCATCTAGTTTCCTATTCGGGCTTCATTTGACATTTTACACTTTATATATTATCATTCTCTTTTATCAAACTGACATGACATTTACATTTATATTTACATTGTATGTTTATCTTACGTGCCCTTTCGACAGGATAGCTGACTAACGATTTAAAACGTTAATATTCATGAATCCTGGTTGAAAGTTGGATATAATCGAACTAGCACACGTCACACTGAATCATTTAACGTCTTAACTGCACACATAATTCCCAATATATGGGACATGATAGTCAATACGGGGCATTTTTACTATCGGTTGAATGAAAGAAATCACAAAGAAAAGGGGGCTAAATCTCACACATTGCCTTGAACAGAAACTGTACTTGTTCTGGCTCTTCATTTGATCCATTCGTCTCAGCATCCTCCATAATTCTAACTTTTTTATCTGGATTACCGTATCTCCGTATCGGTCAATTTGACACAACTCGTGTAAAGAGGCAGGCATCGAGGGGGGTAAGGAGCAGGGGGAGGGCCGGGGGTGGCCGGGGTATGGAAAAGATGGTGCGCTTCATAATTCAATCCGAGGCTAGTATAGGAGTAGGTGGAGGCGCTGGGTATGTGTGTGATCGATTGTGTGTGTGTGTGGGGGGGGGGGGCGTCCAATCAAATATAGACATGTATCAATAACTTCTATACTGTTTTTTTTTTGTGTGTGTGTGTGTGTGTTTTCTTTGGCACCAAGGGAAAATTTGATATTTATTTTTATTTTTTTAGTTCCTTTTTTGCTTGTATTTGGAAGTTCCTCGAGGAGCAGGCTGGGCAGGGGACGCACAATTTGACGTTGCCCCTGGGTTTATGATCGAGTGCCCTCATCAGGGATAATGCATTTTTAAGATCAAAAGAAGACGGTTAATTAGCAACCAAACTTTCAAAACAAAACAAAATATAAAGATTCTGCAAATCTAGATGTTGTTCCTCTTCCTTGTTCCGAAATGAGCTTCACCTTGAGAGATAAATGAACCCTAGCCTGTGATTTGAATACGCAAAATAAATGTGCAAAGGATACGTGGGGATCGATGGACCGATGGAGTTATTTCTAATTTAAGCTAGGTCGAACAAAATTAATATCAATTCTCGGATTTCCACTTTATATCACTTTTGATGTACACTCGGAGCCTGTAACATTTAAAAGAGATAAGATAAATTAAAAAATTAATCGTATCTCTTACACATTTTTCATAGACTTACGATTAATATCTATCTTTTATGTTACAGTAACAGCTAGGCCCCATCAGAATTCGTTCGATCAAGCCACTGCAATTAACTGCCAGGGTTAACTCCCTTTATGCAGTTCTCCAGCAACTGGAGGCAACCAATATTAAAAAAGGATATATAGGCTACTAATCGATGATAATTATACGCATGCCTCTAACACAAACTTGTTCTCGGACAACCCAAAATTTTGCCCACAGTACCAACAAGGCAAACAACAGGTTTAGAGACTTGGTCTGGGCCAGGAAAATCTTGTGTTGATTGGAAGAAGAAACATCAGAATGAGACGAACATATAAAATCAAAATTGAAGGAAATCGCACAACAAATAAGAAAGTTATGAGTATTTCAATTATATAACCCAATCGGTTGTAATCATTCAAATTGGCAATGTTGGGTCACGTGATTATGACGTATGTCATGCAAGCTCTCTGCAAGTTTATTATTCTTATTGTATTAAAACCCTAATTTTTCAACCAGGTAACGCAAAAAAAATATTTTTTCGTCGATAATTATATACATATGGGTACAGATACATTTATTTAATCAACGTTTTGAATATTACAAAAAATAAGTGTGACGGATTAAAACGGATTTTTCAAACAATGAGTTATAATAAGCTTACGGACAGAAATTGCATAATTCACGTCATATTAAGCACGGTGACCAAATAAAGTCACGTGTTACGTCCTACTGCATGCGTGCAATAATTTATGAATTATCACTGTTAATTCATGATTTGATTTGATTTGATTTTATTCGTCAGATATATAACATATACGATACCATGACAAGGATAACCCATGAAAGCCGAAAGGCTTATTGCCGATGGGGTCATTGATATAAGCACAACATACATCATAAAACAATAATTTCAACAAAAGACAACAGTAATCAATCCAAAGTGTTACATAGAAAAACAGTTGGTAAAACATCTAACGCCCATGGACCGTTATAGGGTATGAAAAGACAGTAACAACTTGCATTTATAGGTACGTACAAGTAAATAAACAGGAATTATCGAAGGCCCCGAATGGATTCGGTATCATTGAAATATTCATAACTTTTTATTTCTTGTCGGATTCAGTTACTTCAATCTTTTTTTGATCTGTTCGTCTGATTGCTCTGCTTTTAATCAAAGCAAGAGTTTTCTGCCACGTAACTCTATACTTTCTTTGGACATGAACTTGAATGAATTTGAATCTATTAGTAGACCGGCCTGTTGAATCTAATAGTGTACGAAAGAAAAAATAGATTGGGATATATACACTCAGATTCAAATTTCTTGCCGACGAAAGTAGAACATGTATATTATATGTTTTTTTAGTAATACGTATACGGCGGAACTCCTGTTTCCTTATATAGGGTACGTACAGGTAAAATGAGACTACTAACGGCATTTGCATAATTTTCATAAAGATGCATAAAAACAAATCCAGCAAATCTTGTTATTTTTAATTAAAAACTATTTATCCTTCATTTTATAGAATGTTTGCAATCATCAAA
>BQKZ01000468.1:68728-88830 GCA_036244855.1 Temnopleurus reevesii | reverse complement strand
CACAGGCGTCTCTAGTGCCGTTAACGGTCTATTGAGGAAGGATGCGTAGCCAGGCGATAGCCTCAGCGTAGCAAATCCTGATCGAAATAGACCCGTTTTATCGGTCTAACAGTATTGATGCCTGATGGGAGGTCCCACGTCTGCGCACCTAAACTTTCAGCTTGAAAAAAAGCATGAAGTCAATGAATATCCAATTCAATTTTAATCTAATATTTTCACAGATATCCTAAAGATTATGTGTGAGAAATATCTCAGCAGAATCTGACCACGAAAAATGTCATACACCTCTCTCATTTTTGCCGTTCAAAATATTTGGGTCCCTTCTCTGCACCCCATTCACTTTACACGCGGTTGGAGATTTTCAAGAAAAGTCTTGATTTCACTGAGCGCGCGAGTTACATCGCGTATGTCAATGAGGCGCAGATGAGGGACCTGGCGCAGAGGAGGAGCCCCCTACCATACTCAAATACTAGCCCTAGCCCTAGTTTAGATAAAAATAGAAACTATATAAAACAATATCATTGATTTATCTTTTTGTTGCCGTTTACTTACTTGGATGTTTACTTGGATGTTGAGGCGTAAAGGAATCCTTATTTGCCCCTCCATGTAATACTCTGTCTCTGGTAAGGACTGTACTTAAGGTTCCGACAGTACATTTAACAAGACATGCGCATATCGCGCGTATTCTACGACAGTAACAGTAATTCACCAAGTCATGCCTTACCTTTTCCAACGGTAATCAAAATTCAAATTGTTCTTCATTTTGTTCATTTAAATTGTAAAGTCAGTACTATGGTAGTCTCTGTTTTAAGATAATTCTAAGTAATGTATATTATTATTTATTATTATTATTAATATTATTATTATACCTATGTATTATTGGAATCATTATTAAAGTATGCACCAAATTGCACCATTTCAATTGTAAAATTTTAAAATCTCCCTACCGTGGAAAGGGGAGACACCCCCTTCCACACCACCCCCCCCCCTCGGTTGCTCTGCTCCCTCGCAGAATCTCACGTAAAATGTTGCAAGGTTGGCAGCCCTGTATTATCACTTGTGTTCAGTCAGCGGCCGAAGACCTTATTCATCTGTAAGGCCATAAGGCATAGTCAGACATTAGAAGTAACCTAAAATTGTAAAAACATCTTTTTTTTCATCTGGTCTTTCACATTTGTATTTTGTAAATAAATGGGAATTTCTAACGTTTGTGCCATATGCCTCTACTAATGGTTACATACATATTTCATTGTAATTATTTTTAGTGGGACCTACATGTACTTCATTGCATTTAAATACCATTCTGTTCACATGAATTAATCATATCACAGTACAAAATGCCACCCATAATGGAATCCTACAATTAAATTATCTCAACAATTATTTTGGCTCTATTCAATTCATTTCAGATTTGGTTTCTTTGCCAACATTCTACGAGATTGTGATATATTTGTCCTGTGGAAGCCATGTATCGTGCAACTTACCCATACACCTCTGAAGATGCAACATCATTGAGCTTCAGAGAAGGGGACCAGTTCACTCTCCTGGAGAAAACAGATAGCTACTGGTGGCATGTGATGAACCATTTAGGTCAGATGGGCTATGTTCCTGCCAACTATGTTGAAAAGGACCAGTCATCTAATGATGAAGTTCTGAGATCCATTGATAGAGCAATAGAATTCATTCATCTTGCTGCAACAGAAAAGGGAGGCCCACTCTCAAAGGAACAGAGAGATAATTTACAGTAAGTAGAACTGGTGTATCGGGGAGGAGGGGGAGGGAGCACTCTAGCTCTGGGTAGATAGAAGGGGGCAGAAAGAGTACTCGAGAGCATTTTGTACTTATTAGGGGCATGAGGAAGGAAGAGGGGCACCACATTCCAGTCAAGCCACCCTCCCTCCCCCCTGGTTACAAAATTCTTGATATGCACCTACGACTAAGTAAGGTTATAAAACCATACAAACATGTTTGTTGTGTTGTGTGCAAGCACTTGCGTGAGATGACATTCTTCTTGAAGAAGCTATTATTATCGCACCTATTATTATTAAACACATTCAGTTTTCATTATCTTTGTGAAACAGGAAGCTTGTGCAACATAGACAATCCATTACCCAAGGCACATCTGCATCTTCCAATTCTCAACCCAAAAGGAAAGCACCAGATATGCCAAGACAGACATCAACTGAGCTGCGGAAAGCGCCATCGCCTCCTACTCAACAAAGCTCATCGCGGCCAGAGAAAACTACAGGAGTATCACGATCAACAAGGTCATCAACAAAAACAAGAGCTGCTCCTAAACCACCACAGAGAAATGAGAGTGTGAAACAGTCTCAAGATCAATCAGACTCTAGTCAAACAGCAGCTTCCTCTGCAAGTATATCCAAGTCATCCTCAGAACCTGTTATACCCAAAGGACTCCTTGGTGAATTGGTGGAGCAGGTCAGAGTAGAAACAAATTTGAGTTATGATATGTCAAAGCAAGCTGTGAGAACTGTTTTGGAAGGGGTAGGAAATGCAGTACCTGAGGTTGCCAATGTCATGGGTGCTATCCTTTCAAGCTTGACAGTGGACCTGGTGAGTTATAGCCTTTTTCCCCTGTTCATTCAGCTTTAGCATTTTGACTTATTTTCTTACTTCTTACTATCTTGCAGTTATCATAGTTATTGTAATGTTGAATATTAACGCTGAATGGAATATATGTCAAGTGGACAAATGTCCCTTTTTAAAAATTTTACAATTTTACCATTATTTGAAAAATGACAAATTTCTTTAGTATTGAAGATCTGTTATTTCATGTTATTTAGCACCATACATTACAGTGCATGTGTTGAAAAAAAAAAGATACATACATAGATCATAGTTATTGACTCATTTTGGTGATTTCAGATTGCTGGCCGATATTACGGGAGCGATGTTTTACTTCACCTAGGTTAAAGTTATTGTTGAGACCCTGTCCTGTGTCTCAACAACCTTTCCATAGCCACAGTCCAACCTTTCCATAGACACAGGCTAAATGACAAAAGGGGCCAGTTAGACATTGCTACATGTACTAGAATATGGACCACTGACTGCATTTCTGCCAATCATTGTTTTCAGAATATGACAAGCTCCAACATCATGATAGAAGGAAGTCGAGATCATAATAGATTAGAAGTGATATTCCGAGAACTGACAGCATGTAAGGATGATGCTCAGCAGAGGAGTTGGGCTTTACATGAAGATGAGGCTGTCATCACCGATCACTTACAAGAACTCATCACCATACTGGTAAGAGTTCTCATGCTGATATACATTAACTTGACTATTTAAGTTTCTCTTTTGATGTGAAGAGTGGAATTGAAGGGATACATGTATTAATATCTGAGCATGCCTTTTATGTTTTTTCATTTAATATTTTGAAATGCATAGCTCCCTTTATTCATACCAATTCTGAAAATACTCCCTTTTAATATGAGGCTTAATTTCAAAATAGTTATCATTGTTATAAATTTTATGATTTACAAAGTGATATTTATATGATAACAAAGGTTAGAAATCAAATTTCATGTAACATGCTTGACATTTCTTGTTATTTCCCCCTTTCAAGTCTGATGCTGATCCAAGGGTGTGTAAAGCTGTGGTAAAGAAAGATCACTTTGACTACATCCAGAATCTGGCACTCTATTATCAAATGGTAAGAATTCATACTTCAAATTTTTACACTTTGTCCATCCGATTTTTCTCCATCAATGAGAGGAAGATAATTCCAGGGGTAGGTTCCCCTTTAATTCATGTTCTATAAATGAATAGCATTTCTCTAACCTAGCATCAAAGCGTTTCCAAGTGATTCTTCTACTTTGTAGTGTAAAATAGGCTTTGGGATAAATGTTGCAAAAGTACACTCGTCTTCTTCACAAATGTCCTGAAAATGTAGGAGATTATGACAGCAGAAAACTTGATGTGGTTGTATTGTTTTCCATCCCCACATAGGAGCACAGGTCATCTCTACGTCTCTTACTGCTGAAGGTGTTTGGAGCTTTATGTAACCTTGACCGTGAAGCTCTATCAAGTCTTCTATGTTCTGTACTTCCAGTAGAGCTAGCTAGAGATATGCAGACAGACAAAGATAACATCTCCAAGCTATGCTACTCAGCTCTTGTATCTACCATGCTCCTCTCAACTGTAGAACAGATTCCACTCAGTCATTATGGTCAGTGTACTAACAAACTATATTCATTTATTCATTAGTTTCGTTTCAGTAGGAGAGCTCCATCAGTAATCTTAATACTGGTTTCAATGGAGGCCCTACCGCAATTACAATCCTGTACAGACAGGGAGCTGGAAACAAATATTGATATGCATAATCACTAGTTCAGGAAATGAAAATTATGGGTTATGAAACAACAAGAAAGGCCAGAAGAAAAGGGTAAATGAGGTATTGGAAGTTGCATTGCTCAAAAAGGGGGGACATTATTCCAAACTAAAGCACTGACAAATGGAATACTGTGCCCATTTCTGTTTCAATTCTTGGTAATGTACCAAGTATATTTGATTCAATTATAACAATATGACCCAAATTCTGGCTTCATACATGCATTTCTCATTTATTAGGAGGGCACCATGAAGATATTGATGCATGTATTTTCTCCTTGAATAACGTTGGTCAACATTGTGTTTATTTGTAAATGGCTGAAGTCCATAGATTTTCAAAGTATAAAAATATTTATGAAAAATAAACAGTACAGCTAAATACTGAAAGGTAAATTTTTAAGATTTGTGACAAAAATATGATGCTAATGTTGTATCTTGAAATGACGGATGAAATCTTTATGCTATTGTCATACAGATCAACTGAATGCAGAGTTTATCAACTACCTCCTAGACTCGATAGCTGTGCCTCCGCCAAGTGATGAACTAGAACAAGTACCAGACCTGTTTGTTAACCTCATTCTTGCCTTCAATCTTCATCTCAGAGGTCAGTCAGTCTAACAACCTCTTCTTGAAATATCTTCCTCTTCTTTCTTTTTCCAGCACTGAAGATATCTTCATACAGATTCGTTACTATTTATTAAAAAAAAAATATATATTTTTACCTATGTTCTAACTCTGACAAATTGCAATCACTTTCACAGTTTATCCTGTCATCTTATTACTCAGGAATTTCAACAAATCGATTGATAAAAGGTGTTCAAAAATAGGTTTCATTAGGGGTTTACAGTGTACTGATACAAATTAAAATACAAAATAAAGAGAACTGCTGAAACTGCTCATCCAATTACAGATAGTTCTGGAGTAAGATGTCAAAGAAATAAGTTAAAAAAAAAAGAAGAGCTTGAGCTTTCGATCCTAGTAGAATCTTAATCAAAAGCAAAAAAAAAAAAAAAATGAAGATGTGAAGTGAATGTACAACAGTACAAGTGTATAGAAAAAGGCTAAATGAGGGGGTGGAAAGAAAGAAAGAACATGATGTGAGCGGCAGCCAATCACACAGCAAGGAGCAATGAATAAAGGAACTTAAATAATGGGACAAAAGAAAGATAAAAGCTCTTGTTTACTCCAAAAATTTAATTTGCAAGTATGTGTTTGAAAATGTATGATCAAGATATGTATAATATATTTTCATTCCATATCTCTTTTGTCAGTTCCTGCTGATAATATTGTGATGAAAGTATTAAGTGAGAAGAGGGATGTAAAGAGCTTCAGTGAGAGGATAATGCTTCTTGTCAACAGAGGAGGTCAGTTTGAACAGAATTTATTATTCTATATTCTCAAAAGATATTTCAAAGCCATATTTCAGAACATCATGGTCAAGTGGTTACAAATTGCCTCTTCCAAATAGATAGCCATACATTTGAATTCTGGCCATTTCTTTATTTTTTTTTCAGTAAGAAGTGGTACATAGCAGGAATGTTAATTTTTTTTCAATTGATTCGAAAAAAAAAATATTTTTTTCGAAAAAGGCATGAAAAAAGGCATATTTATCAGGAGATTGTTGCTGCTTTCATCAATATTATTTTTATATCTCCGGATTGCATGTGCAAAATTGACATATTATTTGAACTAGGGTACAAATACCTTCAACTTTTTTTTTTTAATTTTTATAAGTTTCATGTTCATACTTTGTATCCAGAACGTGAAATATACAAATGATTTGTTTAAATTGATGTAAAAGCCATGTTATGACTACTTGCATGTTATTGAAATATGTGAGTGATAAAAATCTTTTTGTTTGTGAAGTGCAGTATTTTTTTAACATTAGACAAATCCTTTGGTTAAATAATGATGATACACACGTATATTTGTTTTATGATTTGTTTATTCCAGAATACTGACCAATACAACATGCACCATTGTGCTCTTACCAAAATATATGATTAAACCAACTATTTAAAAAAATGAAGGAAATTGTGATAACGTACTTTACCAAATTCTTCAAATCCACATAAGCATCATGCATGTTGTTACTATGTAATGTTGAATTCTTCTGATATGCTTTATCCTGATATTCTATCTTTAGTGGATCCTGTGAAGGTGTTTGACCATTGCTCAGATGTTCAAGATTCAATCCTCAAATTCCTAGCAGACATTTTCTCAAGCGCTTCGACTTCTGATCTTTTCTATTCCAATGATATGAGAGTTCTGCTTGATATTGTTGTACGACAGATAACAGATTTGAATCCAGGCGACCAGGTTTGTTTCATGTATTTCATCTTTTTTTGTGCAATGATAACATACATAACATTTAAAATAATGATAAATAATGATGATATCTGGTATTGGTGGCACATCAGAGATGTAAACAAAAATGATTTTCTTTCCCTGTTTCAATAATTGGAACTGAAATCTATTGATGTCAGTAACTATTCTGAGCATTAAAATGTGCACTGAACACACTGCTTGTTAAATTTAACATAATCCTTTTTTTTTTCATGCAAATGATAAATAAATTGACTTGAAATTAAATTGAAGTAACTCAGGAAATTACAGGGAAAGTGGTACTTCAGCATCCAGGGAAGCATACATGTACTACATTGGGGTAGTGATGTAGACCTATTATGGCAAGACCATTATTTGTATTTGTTTGTAAGTGGTGTCTATCATTGTTCATTGGTCTTCTTTCATTTATATTCTAATAACAGGTGCGAACAGAGTATCTTTCACTCATCCTCAGCATCTTTACCAACACACCATATTGGGAGGATTGTCACAGGCTAGCAGAGTTTGAGAGAGCTTTTGTTGCTATAGCAGTGGAAGAGGATAAAGATAGTGAACAAGATCAACTCATTGTGAAAGAGATACAACGTGCCTTTGGATCAAAATTCACTAGAAAATTTTGAGTGTTTATACCAAAGTATATATTTATCATTCTTCTATTATTTTGCCATTATGTAATAAAATATGAATCAGTGGTGCTCTTGGATCAAACATTTATTATATATTATTATGTCTTGGAATGGAATTTCAGGACTTTGTGAACCGAATATTTTTTCATTGAATGATGCTTTATCTAATCCGTCTGATTGTATTATATATCTCTGTGAAAGATTGTATTGAGCAATAGCAGACATTATTTATGAGATTGATTTGGGAAGAGGTGTGTATTTGACTGTGCTTAAACATTTATATAGAGGCAATATTATTTATTATCAACTATTCAAATGTTGTTAGGATTTTTATCAGTTTACCCTCATGAATAAGAGGGGGGCGGGGTCAAATGATATTGCATGTTTAACTAATCATGAAATAAGGAGCGACTTATTCTGTGAATCATATTTTGTTATAAGATAAACCATGTATAATGGGTTCTGGTTAGAAATAATGAATCATTGTGAAATATCATGAATTAAATTAAATAGGGTAGGAATCCTCATTTTAACATGAGAGCCTTTCCATCTGGAAATATGTGGCATTATGAAGCACTGCAATTTATATCAACCTACTATCGACCAGTTTATAAGTATGTTATGCTCAATCGAAATCATGAGGTTTAAAATCTTAATAGTCTTATGAAAAGTTGTTTACTAATGCTGCTATAAAAATATTTTTCATTTTTTGTTGCAGAATGTATACTGATTGGCATTTTGAGATATTTTAAAATAAATCTTTATATGGATATATATTCAATACTACTAAAATGCAATTAATGGGGATTAAAAAATGAAAAGCTTGAAAGATTAATGCATCTGTTACATTGGAAATTTTAAGAAGGTATTTATAACATAAGAATGCCATGATAATGATTGCTTATCGGGAGAAAACAAACCTGTAAGTTTAATCAACTCGAGCCGTCCAAGAGTTAAACAAGATAAACATACCTGTATGCCAGACCAGATGGATGAAATTCATCTGCAACTTGACAGCAAAATTTTCATTCAAGGAGGTTTGCGGTTGCACCATGTGGTGTAGGTTATCTTTAAAGAAATAGTCCTGAAAAGGACTGAGCAAAAGCTCAAAAAAGATTCAAACACTACGTTCTTAGTAATTCGTCCTCAGGTGAAGGAATCACAGCAAAATTTGTAAATGAAGCCTTTGTGCAATAGTCCAAAAGCAAGAGGGTAAATTTGAGTGCTATTTCAGCCAGGAAATTGTATGAAATTATTTTATCATTGCTTGACATTTTGACTCTTCTATGTATGGTGAATATGTTTTATTTTCATGATCTGGCCAAGGATGCTAGTGGCTGTGTTTACTGCAAGAATGAAGAAGCACATTAAGCAGGAGGGAACAAAGAAATTGGTGATAAGTAGAAACTCCTCATGTATAAATTCGCACTGGCTCTAGCAGTTTTCCCCCCAGATTTTCAATGTTTGTTGGGAACAAATCATCTGTTCTTTACCCTTCGCCTGAATGTCTTATACACTGCATAATTATTCCTCAATGCACTATAGAAGAATATTTCTGATAGAGCAATTCAATTTTGTTGGTCAAGCCTCTTTATTTGTTTATTTACCCTGATGTGAAGCTAAATTTCAGATACAAAAGGGTAATTTTCAGTCTCATAGACATCCGATTTAATGAATTTTCCCTGTGCTTGCGTATTTTACACATTCAGATAAAGTATGATATTCATACATGTAATTCAAACAAATTTCATTCTTACAATGCTTTCCTTACCTCATCAAGATTTCTTGCTCTCTTTCTATCATCAAGGCACTGGTATGACTTTGCCATACAAAGTCTTTGGATGGCAAGCAATTTTATAATTGCAATATCTTGCTGCTTCAAAGCTTGAGTGACAAATGCATTCTGGGCCCCGTAACATAAAGGTTTGCGATTAATTGCTAATCTGATAGCGATTGATATCAATCGCAAGACTATGGCAAATCATGTACTAAAGTTTGCAATTGATCGCAAAATCAAATAGCGATTAATCGCAAACCTTTATGGTACGGGGCCCTGGTGTCTCTGTATATTTCTAGTCTGTCTCTCTCCTCTAGCCCATCACTGTGAGCAGAAGGGACAGAAGAGTGGGACAAAGTAAACAACTTCCATTCAAAAATGAAATTTCCTCCCCTTTTCTTCTGTAGAACTGTCAAACTACATGTAGTTAGATTTGTCCAAGTCCTTTGTCCCTTCTTGTCAAAGTGCATACTCCCTTTTCTCTGTCCCAAAATCATTTCTCCCACACTCTCATTTGCTATCCATATTTTGCTTTTTAAAAAGATATGCAAGGACCAAAGTGTTTTCCAGTGTTTGATACTAATGTACAATTATGAAGATATAATTATCGAGTGTCATTAAATCATAATTTTGGTGATACATATATGAGATATGAAACAAGTTTTTTTTTATGTAGGTAGAAACATACTGTTTAGCGCTAATTGGCTTGTAAGAACAACTTGCATAAGTAAACAGAGCAAAATTATAGGGTCAGACTCATGAGGTTTGGGCTTCTTTTTCCTCTCTTGAATAGAAGGAAACTACATTGTTGTGAATGGGTTCTCACTACGCAATTGAACAATCTTATACAGTCAAACCTCGTTATAACGAGGCCCTTGGGACCAGAGAAATTATATCTTTATATCGAAACCTTGTTATATCAGGGCCAAAATAACATAAAATACAAAGAGATAAGACCCCGAAAACTACCTTGTTATAACGAGATCTCGTTATATCAGTGCTCTTTATAACGAGGTTTGACTGTATTATAATTGGTGTTGTTATAAGATTGGTATAAGTGATTGGTCAACTTACACATGGAGTATGCATTTAATTCACATTGTGCTTAACATCTAACAACATTGATAACACATCCTCCGATAATTGCCAATGTCAATGTGCCCATTTATCACTTGTAATTCAGTCATTTTTTTGCTGAGCAAACTTGTAGTGAAATCAACATGAATATTCAATAAAAAGTAAGGAAATGACAAAAGGTCTTAGCAAGGAAATTATATTTTTACAACTGTTATTTCAGATCATTGATAATATTGATAGCATGTTTACCCTGCGGGCACATGTTAGGTGTCTTTTACAAAGCAAAGTGATAAGCACACTTGTCAAGGATGTATCATATGATAAATTACGCACTCGCCTTCAGGGCAGTGTATTATCAATGCTGTAATAGAATGTGGAAAGGAATTCGAAATGCATGAAAGGATGGTGCATTACTTGTATGAGATGGTTCATAACAGTTGCAAGAATATTCAGAGCTTTCATAAATTCTGTGCAATTTCCATTCTATTTTAAGCTTTTTGTTACACTTCCGCAAAAAAAACCTGAATACATGTACGTTGTTGATATTAGCCGCTATTGAGGGAAGTTATCTTAATATTAAATGCATGCATCATGTAATGTCAGTTGACCTATGACGTTGCTTACATTTTTCAAGCTATCTTATAACGAGTGATAAATGCCCTTAATTTCAAAACCAGTACGCAATAGCATTACACTGTAGAAAGTATTTATTGCAACAATAAATCATAACAGATATTATAACTGACAGAGTAATAAATAATTGGCTCCAAGTTTTAAATTAATAGGTACATACAAAAATCAATCCTACAACCAATTCTCTTTAGTTCTCAAATTTTGGATGTACTGCACTTAAAGATTTGAGTCAACATATAATCATACCACAAAAATGGTGAGAAACAATAATAACAAATGATAGAATGAAAAACATATGTTTTCTATATAAACTTCAAAATTTGCATGGACATTAAATTTTAAATATAAAATCCGACATCTAAGACCAAAATGTACAAGAGTTTGACAAAACCTCATTATAAGGCATCATTTCATTTAACGAAAATATATTTGTAAACTTGCTGGGGGAGGAGTCTGTGATTCTTTACACATTAAATCCTCAACACCCAGCCATCTTGCAAGTTAAACTGTATGTCTTGTGACAATGATAAAGATAGATACCTTTACGAGGAGCAACAATAAACCCCATCTCCTCCTCACCAAAACACAAGTCATCATAATATTAGTGTAATGGGCCACAAGTCACAATTTGGTTATGTAAGTTACCTGTTTTTTAATCTTGATAAAATCCCAATTTCAAATGATTTGAAAAATGAGTGCTGTGTTGAAACTAAATGAGCAATTCCAAAGATTGTGAACTCCCTCCCTTACATGTAAGGGTAATCCAATTCAATAATCATGGCAAAGTAGAAATAAAGTAAATTTGGGGAAAAATGAGATCGCGCATTCATGTTGACCAACTTAAGGAATCGCCCATAAAAATAAACCCAATTTAGGTCGAGAATTACTACATGTATTTCTACAAGAATTCTGAAAATTTAAATTTTTATCTCAACAAGTGACCAAATTCCCTCAAAGTTTTCATGCAGCCTTCCTCGGGGATGTGACCCATTCAGCCATTGGATCTTCTTGACGGAAAGATTGCTGATCGGGTTAGTGACACTCTGTAGTTTGTATCGCCCCTCTATCTCTGTTGAAAATACGTAGGTTTGAGAGTCTGGATGTGGACGGCCTCTTCCAAAACCCTCTCAAAAGTATAGTGATTCCCAGTCCAAAGCCTCAACCTATTTGATGTTGGGTGGTGATTCGATGTGGATGTACTGAGATACCTCAAATGAAATGGAACTGAGGTGACGATGCTTAGAGAACGTGGGTCCAGAGAGAAATACTCTGTTCCCCTCAAGATTCCAGACACAACCCTGTGAATGTCTTTCCTTGGCAAGGAGTACAACCATCAGGGCCAGTGATGTATAAAACTTTAGAGTGCCTACAACTCAATCATCTATCGTTGCATTAAGGAGGTCAAATTGGGTCACATCGCTGAAGAAGGCTGCAGGATGTAGCTGAAAATTTTGAAGTATTTTTTTTCGTGTTGAAAATTCACTACACTGTACTAGTATGACCTCTCAAAATACGTAAGTATAAACTGTAATCTGATTATAAATGCTGTTATAGATATTAGCTTGGAGGAAGAAAATAGATGGTTTATTGTAATTCCAACAAGATACTCCATACCCCAGTTCTATGTATCTTTGACATCAGATTGTTCCCTTTTGTCAACAAAAACAGAATATGATATGAACAAGATCACTCTCTCTTGCTTTCATTTCATTCATATTACTCTTAAGACAGTGATTTCAATTTTGCAGGAAAAAGTACCTGATACCAATTGATAAAAAAAGGTCTTCATTCTTCACTTCAAACAAAATTTGTTCAAAGAAAACTTCACTTTGTTGTTGTTGAAATTTAGTGGGCATTTCCCAATCCAGCTGGATTATCAACAGAGGGATGCAAGTCCCTATATCGTGCCAATAGGGGGGTCCCAGCCCCATGGGCACCACATGATCCTCTTAGAGTATATGACATGAAACTAAGATTGAACAAGCAAGCCTTCTTTCCCTACTGCTGTTTTCCTGTTCAGGGAATCATTGTAGATATGTACTGACAGAAGAATGAAAGTGAACAAAACACATGAAGGGGGGGAATTGATACATCCATTGTATTGAGATACTGTGTTCATACCTTGTGTAAAAACAAAAGACATAAATGATAAGTATTTTATTGAATTATTCTTCATTAAATTATGTTATGACATGTTAAAACTACAAATTAGGCCAATTTACCGAAATGGCCAGATTTGGAAGACCAGCAACCATCTTATTTAATGTAGCAAACAATTAGCAAATTAATTTCTGATGTTCTATTCGTTTCTATGATCCACTTCTACAAATGAAAGTGGTTGAGATGTTTTAAAAATTTGGATCCATGTTCCAAAGTGTCATTAAAATTTAAATCCTTTGCTTGTCAAATCTTTCCTTGCCTCTTTCACCTCCTGTAAGATTTAAAGAAACAAAATGAGAAAATGAAAAGAAAGAGCATTGGTAATGCGGAATCACAACATTAGGTAAACAACAGTGTTAATAAAGTACTGAGAAATTGTATTCAAGCAATCAAAACAGTAACAGGCCTTCATGACCCTGAACTCAACTATCTCAACTGTGGAATTGAAAATACTGCATTTCCTGCAAATTCATTTCAATGATAAATTTTCTTGAAGTGTTGGACATCTTTTTATAAGAAGTTCATGAAATTCAAAAGCCAATGCAGAATCACATGACATATTGTGACATCATGTGAGCCCCAAGATAGGAAGCCACCATTCCCATTATCTATGGAACGACATTGTGACCTTGAGCCAAGAATAGAGGATATGTGTGTTGTGAAATTTGATAGTGCCCTCTGGAGTGCATGTTATTCGCCAAACCTGGAGGCCCTTGCCTAATACTTTCTGCCATAGATAACTCTTGTAAACTTTATGCCAGAGTCTGTCCCTGTGTATAAATCTATGCTGAGATTGCTCTTTGCTGAAGTTTTTTTTTTGTAAGAGTTTTATATGGTAAAAAGGTTTTATGCAACAAGCCCCAGGACTGAATATTCATATGCCACTACTCCCCTTCCTATTTACATCTCTAGTGGATTATTTTTGTTGAGCAGACAAAAATAATCTTAAAAGAATAACTGCTCATCAAGGCAGAGATATATACACTCTAACTACCAAAAGCAATAAGCAGTCATATTTAAAAAAAAATCCTCTAATAATTGCCCACAATAAATGAGTTATTCATCTTGCAGTTTTAGAATATGATTTATGTACTTATTATACATATTGATTAGTCTCAAAGTTTGATTCCAAGTTTCATTCTTTGTGTGAAACATATTTCATTTGGCAAATTATCAGTTGAAAACGGGGCTTGCAAAGAGAAAAAGAATTATCTAGTATATTTGAGAATCAACAAGTTAATATCAAACTTGCAATGTTGTGGTCAACAAGGAAAATTGTGAATACTGTCAGTTTGTTTGTGAACACCCTTTGTAAGTTGGTGGATATTTTCGTGACAGTATTCACAAATTTTCTTGTCGACCACATTACATTTCTAAAAAAAATGAAGAATTTTCAGCAATTTTATGTCTACTTGCAATTATGAACGTATTTTAGTCAAATCAAACTTTATTGAATTGAGAATAGACCATCTTGTCCATGCGCTCTAGCCTGTATTGTCTTCTCTTTGCAGCAAACATCAAATCCCTTGGATGCAAATTTACTTACTTCTTTCAATGAAGCTGCAGCATCATCACAATCATTAAAAGTAGCAACACGATAACCAATAGTTCCAAGAGAATAGCACTGAAAAGATATTAAGAGACAGAAAATGTGATTGAATTTATTTAACGTGAATAACATGGATTACATTTTTATTTACCAGTACTGTTATATTTCAGAGCATATTATATGTTAATTGTATGTTTAACAATGACCTTTGTTCTTCCAATTATCAAACAATGAGGTCAGTGAAATGCAATTCAACAGCATATATTTTTTCTTACTTCTTATTTGCTATTAAAATCTGAATTGTCTTTTTTACAACTGCCCATCTCAAAATATTTTATGTAATTTCCTGTGAATTGACAAAGAATATGCAGCATGGATTTATTTTTAGATACACTTGTACTTTAAGATAGTTATTGTTTATCAGTTACTGAGAATGAATATGATAATTCAAATGCATCCTGATAGAAATGAAAGGAACTTACCCCAAACACTACTAGAAGATACACAGGAAACTATGAATGAAATGGAAAGTAGAATGGATTGAATACATGTATATATAAAATAGGGCCATAGATTTTAGTCATAATTTGTACTTTTACATGTATGTAATGTTTCAATACTACATACATTCACAAGAAAATGCAAAGTCATTGTTTTGATATAAGTTAACAGGGCTTGCATACAAAAGTGTATTTTCCAAAAAAAAAACGACCATTAGACATGAAAATGAATGGAAGAATACAGGTAACTCTGCCTAAGTCGAATCTGTTGGGACCACAAAATTCTGTTCGACTTATGAGAATTTCGACTTAGAAGAGGCTAATTACACTGGTTTTGTATGATTTGTTCCAGAAAATCACATCGACTTAGGCAATTATTCGACTTAGACAAGTTCGACTTAGGCAGAGTTGACTGTATATCTCATACACTACTCAAAATAATTTTGAGATCACTTTGTCATTGCTTCACTTCACTATGGGCTCATTTTCAGGATGTGTATTTGAGTGAGAGACATCATGCAATAACTAAAATCACTCATGTGTCAAAAAAATTATATTACATTTCATAACGTTCAAGAAAGTTGCATTTGAGGTATTTCCCCAAATATAAAACCTAAAACACATGTACAATATATACAATATATACACATTTCATAGTGATTCAAAACTTTCTTTGCATAGTGTATTTCAAACCTGTCACCAGCATAAGCACATTCATGGTGTGTAAATATAGAAAAGTGGTAACACACTTAAAGTAAAGCTGATACTCACTGGCCATATAACTTCTCTTAATCTCTGATCCAGCTCGATTGGAAAGAGCTCAAATACCAAAGCACTCCAGATGCTGCCAAACAATATGGCTACACTAAGCCACTGGACAAGCTTTGTTGCCATAATGAATTGGATCTAAAAGGTATCTGAAAGATAATGCACAAAGAACCCTGCGCTCATACAGAAGTGGAAATTATTTTCCTGTAGTTGTTTGAGCAGCTAGCAGGAATCAAATAATCTGATAATGTCTGAAGTTCCTGCTGTAGTGCTACTGAGCTNGGGGGGGGGAGGCAATGGGGGAGCTAGCTCCCTCCCCCCTAATATAGCTATTCTCGAAAATATAAACAATTTTGATTAATTAATAATTAAAAACTGATACGAAAGTGCATTCGCGCCGTAATGTGCAGAAGCAAACATAAAAATAAGCACATGGGACACGCCACTAGCATTGAGAAAATGTCTACTATTTCGCAATAATCAAGTAATCAAGTAATTACCAACACATTTATTTAAAATATTTATCATACATTCATGGAGCATGCATGGAACCATTCTGATAATGTGCAGAGGCCAACATGAAAATAAGCACATGGGACACACCAATGGCACTGGCGCTGGCAGTATAGCATTGAGAATGACTACGATTTTGCAATAATCAAGTAATTACCAACACATTTATTCAAAAGATATTATGGATCCATTCTGATTAAGTCACCTTAGAGTATGAAACCATGAAAATTGATTTAAAAGTGATGATAGAGAGAAAAATGGGTTTATTTACCTCCCAGACAGCAGACCAGACGGGCCACGTCTTCAAGAACTTTTTTTTTTACAAAGACAAACGTCTTGAAGAAAAACTAGAATGATGAAGCTTGAAGCGGATTAGCGGATCGCGGAATAGTTCCAACCCGGCGCTCTCCGGTCAGTCCCTAACCTACTCCCGCTCGTCCCAGCGTGCACATCTGTGTAACTGTCCGGCTCATATTCCGTGGTACAACAACCTTGGTTGACGTGAGGCGAAGTCTGAATCGAAATGGCACTAACAGTTTTCAAGTAAGTACAAACTTTGGAAATCAGGCCAAGTCGTGAAGTAAGCTAGGCCAAATTCGGGCGAATCGTGAAATAAGCCAGAGTTCCCTCTACTACTAATATAGACCGATAAAACGGGTCTTTTTCGATCAGGATTTGCTCCGCTGAGGCTTCCGCCTGGCTACGCATCCTTCCTCAATCTCTGGAGGGGGCACCACCAAAAGTCAGAAATCGTTAAAAAAAACCTCCGACAGTCCGAGAGTCTGATTTTTCTGTCTACTACAACTAGTACTAGTCATGCTAGTCATGCTAGTAATGCATGAGTAGTAGTAGTACAAAGTACTAGCTCAGGCCTCAGTTAATAAAAGTTAGAGCCATTGTTTAACATTGTTTTCATTAAAAAATTCTCAACTGCCAGATGATACTAGAAAAGAATACTAATTACTAGAGTAGAGCCTAGAGGGGAATATAGAGGTTATCTGAAAGATTGATGGTGCATATAAACTAAACTGGGAAAAAGAAACGCAAATGTAAAACGTCGCCTCCATAATTAGGCCTATTTGGCTTTGTACTGGAGTATAAATGCGTCGTAAGTCCCTACCCTTGGCTTTAATTCAATGTTCATAATCATAGATTTCTTGATGCATGTATAACTTTCTTTATTTTTGCATCCGCTGTTGATTTTCATCTATCTGAATATATTTAGATAGGACAGACAGCTTGGTTTGAGAATTTTTTAAATTGTGTAACCGCAATGTTAAACAGTGTCTTTATAACTGTTTTTAGTCTCTCGGGCTCGGCCACTTTTTAAAAAAAATTTTCTTTCCCCTCCTTCAATATTTCAAGAAATCTTTGGAAAATTTAATCAATTTTGGTGTTTAAAAGTGTTGTAATCAATGGTGAACAGTCTTCGTGGTCGGAAGTAAAGAGCAGAATTCCACAAGGAAGCGTGCTGGGGCCGACCTTGTTTATCCTTTATATCAACGACCTACCAGATGTAGTTAAGTCGGGAATCAAACTATTCGCCGATGACACCAAGATCTACACCCAGGCGGACATACCCGAGAACACTAAACAACTTCAGGCTGATGTCGACAATCTCCTAGAATGGGCCGAGAAGTGGCAAATGAAGTTCCATCCTGAAAAGTGTATGCTGTCACATTAATTCGTACATCATATGAATTTCTACAAAATCTATGAAATATTACAAATCTGACATCACCATCGTAAAGAGCGTTGTTTATTTGCCTAAGCTGGAAAAAATTTTAGCAATAAGGACCAAAAACAATGAAAATATTGTCAAAAAATCAGCAGATTTGCTTGCATTAGCAGAAAAACACAGGTCTCGCGACACTGATCTGAATCCTTTCAATTTTCGGACAGAAATCATCAAATTTGTAAGTAAGCAGTCATACCATTCGATTCCTTGATATTTTTTGGTCCAACTACTGTAAATTTTGCATCTTAGATGGAAGCAATTTTATGGTAAATCTTGTTCAAAACGGGGTCTACGAATTAATATGACACAGTTTGTTGACAATTTTCGCCATTTTCCAGCATGGAGCGATGCGATCGTTTCGTCAATCGAATTTTGATATCGCGATTTCTCCGTGATTCTTTCGTGAATTAATTTTATTTTTGGAAATATCTGAAGCCTAAAATATCTAGTTTCATTTCGTGCCAAGATTTTAGAAAATAATTTTGTATTTTAAGAGATATATTTTGCTAAGTATCACAATCCAAAAATGCTCTAGAAAAAGTATACAAATTAATGTGACCCCATCATACAGTTTTGAAAATTGTGAAACCACCATCTGAACACAAATATGTCATAATGAATGCAGATGAAATCACTGTACTAAAGGAGACTACAGTTGAAAGAGACCTAGGAGTACTTATAGATCCCTACCTCAACTTCGGTGAGCATATTTCCAATACTGTCTCCAGAGCAAATCGTCTACTTGGAGTTGTGAGGAGATCTTTCTCAAACCTGGACACAGTTTCCTTCAATCTACTTTTCAAAGGCCTGATCCGTCCAATCTTGGAATACAATCAAGCTGTGTGGTCCCCCCACAAACTTGGAAACCAGAGAGCTTTAGAAAGCATTCAGCGAAGAGCTACTAAGATGATTCCAGGAATTAAGGATCTGACTTACCCAGAGAGACTGAAGTATCTGAAGCTCCCTACACTCGTCCATAGAAGGAGAAGGGGTGACATGATAGAAGTGTTCAAATACATGAATGGCCTGTACGAAACCAAAGTTCCACTGTTCAGTCTGTCAACGGAAAAAAGGACAAGAGGAAACTCTCAAAAACTACGGAAACATAGAGCACGACTGGATATTAGAAAATACTTTTTCTCTAGTCGAATCATAGGTGAATGGAATAGCCTCCCAGAAGAAGTTGTAACAGCACCTTCACTAAATTCCTTCAAAATGAGGCTAGACAAATTTGGGGGGGATGGTGCCTTCTGCTATGATCAAGTTTAAATTGTTACAGAAGCCTATAATATGCACACCATTGCATCATCCCAAAGGAAACTGTTGGAATGCACAAATCTACACAATCTCCACGGATCGATGAACAGGCGTTTTGTCCTACAAGCCTCGTGGAGTAAAGTAAAGTAAAGTAAACTTAGCCAACTTTACCAAATGTTTGTTGGTCGAATCTGGTGCAAAAATAATCGCCGACACACTACCGCACGCTTCCTTAGGATTGTACACAAATTGAATACATCGCGCTCATCTAGTCGCTATTCTCCGGGTTTGCCCATAAACTTGCGGGCATTGTCGTGTTATCTGTCTCCACCCCATTCACTGCCGCCTGTTTCGTCATTGCTAGAGACAGCTAGTCACTCACAATCACATGGGCTTGCAGTTGCACACATACTTTACTACTAGTCTACGCACTCAGTCACAGTGATAAGAACGAACGGCAGAGACAGATAGCATGATATGGCTGACTTGCATTCATTTAGTCAGCGGTGGACTCATTGTACACAAAAGAGATATGCGCGGTAATGGCTAAGTTATTTCATGAGATGGCCCCAACTTCCTATTCCAATACTATGGAGTGGTGACTGGCATGGCCCTGGTGGACTATTTAACGAGAATGCTTTCTACCATACATTTTTTTTCTTTCAAGTAAGACTAAGAGATAGGCGTATTAAATCTACATTAGTACATAATGGAAATTAATATGTGTCATATTTCAGGGCTGCCAATCATATATTTTTGAGTGAGAGTCTGTAAGGGAGCGGATCGACCGAGGGGTGGGGGGGGGGGG
>BQKZ01000468.1:27390-49063 GCA_036244855.1 Temnopleurus reevesii | reverse complement strand
GAAAAAATATTATAAAATATATGAAACACATTTGGACTCTCTTTCAGTGAAAAGGGTATTGATAATGGTATAATACATCAATACAGATCAACTTGTATTTTCATAATAGTACCCCTTTAAAGGATTGTTGCTGTGTGACGTCTATACCAAATACTTCCCCGCTTTGACAAGACATGGTTTGAAATGCATTTTTCAGTGATTATTTGGCCACCATTGGGCAAACAGAGAAAATTTTCTGAGTACTTTATATATTTTCTGAAAGCTAGATTTTTGCTCTGTATGATAATTAAGATTAAATTATCGCCATGACCTCCTCTTTAAACTTTAGATAAAAAAACAGAATATTCATGATTAAAAGAAGCTATCAAATAGATTACATTGTATACAGTAATCTTTATAAATTAATATTCACTCTTAGATTATAACACTATTCACAATAAGACAATGTTTATTGTCGATTGATCCCATTGTTATGAGCATTTTCATATTTTTATTGTGTTCTAACGTAAGAGTGATTGTTGACCTAGATATGTAAGTTGTATACTCTATTCCTCTGTTTGAATGCAAAATGTTTGTTATGAGACTAATATTGTCTTTAAAAACTTTATTTCACAGCACTTTCTTCAAGGTCTCCCTCATGAACTGCAAGTCAGTTGTCAAATTGCCTGAAATCAAAATGTGATGTAAGTTCTAGTGCATCTTACAATACCTTTGTTTGATCCTTCTTTATATTGAATAAGTACAGAATAAGTCAGAATTTCTTGCAACATATCTTTTCTGAGTTCATTTTTTACTGGTGGCGAAGAATTCTGACCTGCACAGAATATTGAATTCAGTACAAAATGAATGCTAATGATTTACAAAACAGATTATAAAATCTGTTATTATGAAGAAAACATCTGGTTTTAAGGTTCCTAATGGTTTATGCCTATTAATACTGTGTAGATGTTAGTTATGACTTTAAAAAAATTCCTCATAGAGACGGAGAGGGTTGTGCCTCTTTGAAGATCTCTGGATGGGTAATTTTCCCAAAATGTACAATAATTTCTTAAAAATGCATTTTTTATGCCTCCGCCACAATTATGTTTTAGTTCGTCTGTGCGTTCGTCTGTGCCGAAGAACTGATTACATTTGGGGTTCAGGAGGTCAAAGGTCACAGGTTACAGGGCTAAAAAACTTGTAAAAATCACCCCAAATTGCTTGTTACTGCTATAATTTCAGAATCTTTGAAATGATTTTAACCAAACTTGGCTCAAATTTTTATAAGCATGTGAGGATGAACTGATTAGATTTTTGGCTCAGGTGGTCGAAGGTCACAGGGCAAAAAAAAAAAATGGTCAAAAATCACTCCAAATGACTTGTTACCATGATAACTCTAGAGTAACTGAGCCAATTTTTACCAAACTATCTCATTGATGTATAACCATTGGAGGATGAAGTGATTATATTTTGGGTTCAGGAGGTCAAAGGTCACAGGGCAAAAAAAAAAACTCTACATGTACCAAGATAGCTGTGAACCAATTTGTTCAAAATTTATAAACGTATAATTATTTATAAGCATGTGAGGAAGAACTGTAAGATATGGTCACAGGGCCAAAATTTTTGTTAAATCTAGAATTTTTTTGATGGCAGGGAGAAGGGGTAATATCTTTCTGATCTTGTGATGGTGGAGGCATAAATTTTGACTGCGTGTGTTCAAGGATTCATCTAGTTTTAATCAAATATTTGAACCATTTACTTTATATTGTCATATTAAATTTTCATGCAATACTATGATACTATTGAATAGTGAATTGGAGACTGCCAATTTTGGCTCTTGTTATGTGGTGAAGATTTGATCTGGAGCTCTATTTGTTTGGAACACTAAGTAAATGATCTTTATAGAAATAGTCCAACAAGTTGAATTTTGTATCATGTTATTGAACATTGCAGTATTCTTACTTGTTAATTGAATTTTAGTGCTTTATTTTCAAAATCAAACAAATTTTTGTTTGCATGGGTAATAATATCCTTGAATGATTAAAAAAAGGTCATATATATTTAATTTAAAAGATAAAATCTTGAAAGAAATGAAATCTTATGCTCAAAGTGTTGTCAAGTACTGGATATTTAGGGGATGTTCTTTTAACTTTGAAGTAAATATTATCTGAATAAATATGTATACTATTTTCAGAAGTTTTTAAGTTAATAGAAAAAAAGTGATTAGGTATGGAGTAAAAATAAATATATAATCCAAAGGCACTCCAAATTTAGCAATTTGTGGTCTGGAAGTGAGAGGAATGAATGATTATACAATTTAAAAGCCACGCTTTCCTCATATATTCATAAATTTATTGGTTTCAATTTTCCTGTATGAAAAATGTTGTTGTGTTTAATTATCAATTCTTTTTCTTATTTTCCTTTGCAGACTGATTGCCTTCCAAACTGACATCTTTCAGACATGGCTGATGAAGTTTTGAATGAGGAGGTTTCAGATCAGCCTACCCTCTCAGGAGCATATTGTCTTGAGCAGTCAAAGTTTGCTCCTTCAGTAGATGGACAGACAGAAGCAAATAAATCTCTCCTCACCAAGGAACAGTCAAGATGTGTAGCTCAAGACAACATAGAACCAAGTAGAATCTCTGATGAAGATGAATCCATGGAATCTGATGATGTGCAAAGCGCAAATTCTGATGCACATCATTGTCAAGGCTTGATAGGTGATAATCCAAAAGTGTTTGATACAAGGCAAGTTGAAGAAGAACCAATGGAATCTAATGTACTTATTTCTGATGAGCAGATGGAGTCCGATGATATTCATGGTTCAGATAACCAGACAGAATCAAGACAAACATTCCTTGATGATGTCGAGATGGAATCTGATAATGTGCCTTCTTTAGAGAACAAGAGAGAGCTAACTCAAAAACCCATGGAAGATAAGATGGAGTCTGACTCGGCAAAAATTGTTGATAGTGACTTATCACCAAATTTCATTCCTGTGGGTCATGATCAGACTGCAAGTGTTGACGCACATGTTACTGGTGATGAGAAAGATTCTTTTATCTGTGCATCCCTGACTGCAGATGAAGCAATGGAGTCTGAGAGAGATAAGCAGGATGAATCTCAAGAACAAATTGCGAGCAAAGTGAAAGGCAATGACCAACCTACAATTGCAGATGACAGGATGAAATCATACCCTGCAGTAAACACAGAAGACACAGTAAAAGCTAACACATCTCATACTACCCAGGAGGAGATTGACTTTTGTCAGTTAAGTGCTGTGGGTGAGCAGAGTGAATCTGACAAATTTGAAGTTCTCAATGAGCATGATGCATCTGAGAAGGGTCCTGTAAAAGAACATCGGACAGAAATTGGTGGTGAGCTTGTCAATGATCTACAGATAACATCTTGTAGAGCTTGTGATGAAATCAAGTCAGCATCACATAATGTAGCCCCTGGTGTGGACATGACAAGTGATTCTGGCATGATGCCTGTTGTCAAAGAGAAAGTGTCCAGTGATGTTACTTCGGCAGATGGGTCGAAAGAGCCCGATTGTGCACCTATTGCAGATGTTCTAGACAAGTCTGATGCAGATGACGTCTTGGATCACAATGAAGTGCAGGTGGGACCAACAGAATCTGAAAGTGCTGCCAATGACATTAAACATATTGATCTTGATGCATCAACAAATCCAAACAACTAGATTGAAGCGGATGAGCCATCTAATGTAGTTGATCTTGCAGCATCTCATTCAAATTTCACAGCAGATTCTGATGCTTTTCTTTCAGAGGAAACAAGAAAATCTGGTATTCCGGTCCCCATTACAGAACTTGATAAACCATCCAGTGGAGAACATCAGATGCTAAACAATTCAGAAAGAACAAAATCATGTGTGAGCTCTGCACATATCATTGCAGATGCTGTGGAAGAACAAGATAAAACTGAATCTATGGATGAGTCTAATACAGTGCCACTACGAGATGAAAAGCTAGAACTTGACAAAGATAACACTGTTGATGTGTATGAAGAAACTGATTCAGGTTCCAATGCAGAGCATCTTAGAGAGTCAAGCTCAATGCGTGTAGATGCAGAGATGAAAGCCAGTTTCAGGGAACCTTTAGATAAACAAGGAGAGGCAGATACACAGCTTGCAGAGAGAACAAAGAAGGAAGATGCGCTACCTGTCAAAGATTATCAGACAACTGGAGAGAGACTTCATCCTTTGGAGGAGCAAGCTGAAATTGATAGAACTGTCATTCCAGTTGAGCAGTCAGTATTTGATAAAACATCAGATGTTGATGAGCAGAAGAATTTGGATGCATCTCTTTTAGAAAGTAACAAGGTGGAATCTGATAAATCAGTGATATCTCGACAAGATGTGCCCACAGTCAATCCAGTAGATTCTCAAACTGTTCCTTTGATAGACACTGACATAGAATCTGATGATGCTCTTTATATTGACAGCCAAATGGAATCAGATGACTCACTTCTGATAGATGAGAAGTTAGAATCGGCCCTATCAGTTGTAGACAAAACTTTGGAATCTAATACGCCAGTCCTACATGATAATTTGGAATCTGAAACACCAGTCATAGATGAGAAGATGAAATCAGATGGGCCAGTTGAAGATGAGAAGTTAGAGTCTGATGCGCCAGTCGTAGATGAGATGGTGGGTTCAGATACACCAGTTGTTGAAGAGAAATTGAAATCTGATATGCCAGTCGTATATGACAAGGTAGATTCTGATATGCCAATCATAGATGAGAAAGGGAAGTCTGTTGCACCAGTCGTAGATGAGAAGGTGAAGTCTGATGCGTCAGATGAGAATTTAGAATCTTGTATGCCAATTGTAGATGAGAAGGTGGAATTTGACACACCAGTCATAGATGAAAAGTTGGAGTCTGATGCGCCAGTGGTAGATGAGAATTTGGAATCAGATACGCTAGTCATAGATGAGGAGTTGGACTCTAATACGCCAGTTGTAGACGAGAAGATGAAATCAGGTAACTCAGTTGTAGATGAGATGTTGGAATCTGATGCGCGAGTAGTAGATGAGAAGTTGGAGTCTGTTGCGCCTGTTGTAGATGAGAAGATGCATTCAGATACACCAGTCGTAAATGAGAAGATGGAATCAGATACTCTAGTCGTAGATAAGAAGTTGGAGTCTGATGCGCCATTGGTTGATGAGAATTTGGATGCAAATGGGCCAGTTGAAGAGAAGTTGGAATCTGATATACCAGTGGTAGATAAGTTGGTGGATTCAGAAACACCAGTTGTAGATGAGAAGATGAAATTAGGTTTCTCAGTTGTAGATAAGAATTTGGAATCCGATATGCTAGTCGTAGATGAGGAGTTGGACTCTAATACGCCAGCTGGAGAAGAAATAGGTGTATCTAAGACGCGGGTAATAGATAAAATGTTGGAATCTGAGGAAATAGCATCATTTGAAGCCCTGAAAGAATTGCAACAGAAAGCAAAACCGCGGAATAAAAATGTGGCTTCTCCAACTGAAGTGGAAGAAACTAAATCTATGCCCACTCCTTATACGAGTGAACAGTTAGATTCTGGTAGAAATCGCTGCTCAGATGAAGAGATGGCTTACACAGCATTGTATGGAGCCGACTCTGAAGAGGAAATGGAAGGGATTGTTGAAGAAACATCTAGTGAGGATTCGATAGAACTTGCTGTTGCTTCTCATGGCATCCATATACCAAAGATTAAAAGATATGAGGAAGCTCTCTCAAGAAGTGCACAGAAGGTGGAATGTGAAAACGATATAGTAATTGAAGAGCAATGCTCAATCAAACAGCTTGCTGCATCCCAGATAATGGACTATGTTCAAGGCTCTGATATGCCAACAGAACAGATTTGTGATGCAACTGTCAAAAGTCCCAACATAGATGACATAGATAGAAGTTCCAATACAGGTGTTGCAAACAAAATTTTCACTGCGGATGTTATCAAGAAAACTTGCACCTCAGGCGTTACCAAGAAAACTTCAAAGAAAAATGTTAGAAGTAGAAGTGAAAGTCCACACTCCCGCATGGATTGTAAAGGTGGCACTTCCGTTCCATCCAGTTCTAGAAGGCTCTCTGAAGAATCGGCAGGAACTCCCCTCTCAATGCACCATCAGCAATTGAAAAGACCATCTCCTGAAAATTCCACTACAAAGTTAAAAAAGAAGCCTCGATTCAATGAAGGAACAAAAGTTAAGAAAGGAATGAAGTATGTACATCTAACCACTCCCAGCCAGATGTCTATCGCAATGCGTGGCAATGTTTCAAGAAACAATGTTTCAAATGTTGATACTCAAATCAAAATCATCGGAAAAGCATCTCATCCTGTATATATGCATACACAAGGCTCACCAGCACCAACACTCTCATCCATTACATCACAGAACAATGCTAGAAGTACAATGTCACCAACAGCACCTCTTCCCAGTATAACTTCCTTTCAAAATGTTACAACACGTCCAATGCCCCCACTGACAAGTATAAGCAGTCTGCCAAGTTCTTCAGTGCACTTGGTTCCTCAGCGAACCTATGCACCAGTTCATCTTTGTCCAGTAACACAGCCAGGTCAACCCAATATGATAAGCACTGCATCACACTCGATGGTTCATGATGGGTGTCCACCAACCGGTACAAGAGATAATCAGTTTCCAGCCAAATCTGTTGGATCCACCATTGTAAACACTGCTTCCATTCCACCTTTAAAATTGGTTCTTCCTCCTGTCTGTCAGCAACCAGTTCCACCTGTCGCTGTCCAGTCTCAAGCAAACATTGTTCCAACTGCACCAACATACTCCATTCCAGCTGTATCAACAGTGTCAACTCCTCTAATGCCATACACCTACTGTACTGCAAGTGTTCCCACTAAGATGCCAGGAATGCAAACCATACCTCGCATGATCGTTCATAATAATTGGACACAATCACATGCTAATCCTCATTGTCCAGGCATGCTCCACCTTCAGTACAACCAAGCACCACCTCATTTGCCTCAAGGGGACAAGGGTATGACACCTTCCTTCATGTTTAGACTCAACTGCTATCAGAAAGAAGGACATCCTTGTGTACAAGAGACATCGTCATCCAAACCCTGTCTGCCTCCACCTGTCTCGAATCCACATACATACGTTGAAAGCGCATTTGAGCAGTACCATCGAGTAGCAAGTACCACAATTTGTACGGCCAATAAGAAATCTGTAGACCCACCCAATGGCACAAATATTGATGGAGCTTCAGAACATGGGAGTAGAGCTGGTTACCAGCGAACACCTCCAGCGATGTCACAGAAAGCCCCAGAGTTCCTCAAGCCAGCAGCAGATTCATCTGCATCTTGCCCTCCTGGGAATTCTCAGACTACAACTCAAACAAATCAACAACAAGGCATGAAGTTTGAGTTCACATCAATCAGGATAGCTGTGCCAACTACTATGCCTGCATGGGTTCTTATCAATCCACATAATATGATGACATCATGTACATCTTCAACAGGTGCCACATTACCATCTCCCCCACTTACCCCCAAGACTGTACGTCTGGCTCCAACGTCTGGTCCTACCGCAGCACCTTCTGTACACCATGCTCCTGATGCAGTTCCACAGACAACAAGCAGACTAGTACCAAGACCAGATAAAAGTCCTCGCATCATTGACATGCTCTCATCTAGTGCAATGCCACAAGCTACAGGTGCAGTTACTCATACTTCCTCAGTTCAATGCCAAAGCCCTGAGAAACCACTATCCACATCTCCTGACCCTGTTGAGCAAGCCAGCATAGGTCCTGTAGGTATCAAACGGACATGTGAGGATGCTGAACAAGACCAAAGTAAGAGACAACGAACAATGAGTGAGAAGGAAATGCTTGTGGAAAGACTTCAAAAGGTTTCTGCTCATAGACTCCATGTGATCCTTGAAATACTGCGGTTTGTTACTACTAGTCGTTTTGGTCCTTTGCAGAACCCCGCAGCGTCAGAGTTAACTCCCGAAGAGCTGCATCTCTTCAGTGTCTTAATTGCTGCAGTTTATGGGTATCGTGTCTTCAGTAAAAATCAGATTGTGGAAATAATCAATGAAGTAGCTGACTTGACCTTCCATGTTATTGATGCAGATGAGCCAAGAAAGTTGCAAGAAGCGGTCGACTCCTTTGGAGGTGTTGGATTGGCAATGAGTGAGAAGTTGAATAGACTATCCCAGGTTCTATTCAATGACCATGAGCGTGCTTTCTGCAGTGCTACTGGCAAAACTGGTTTCGCACCTTTCTGCCAGTCAAAACTCTTTGTCCTACAACATGCATGCAAAGACTCAATTGGTGGCAGTGGACTAAATAACATGGTAGATGGAGAAAAGATGAAGCATATTCTGGACTCAACGGCCAACCTCCTCAGAGCACAAATGACACAAGAAGGTGGTTTCAAAGATGCTAAGCGTGTCAAAGAGTGGATGAACAAGCAGCAAGCAGAAGTGAAAACCAGGCTCCACAAGCAACAGAAGGATCTCTCTGATCAAAGACAGCTATTCCGTAAGTTTGATTTCATTGCTAGAATTTGTTCAATTTATGTATGATGTGAAATTGAATCTAAATTCATGGATATTAGCCATCCAGTTTTCCAAATAACATGTACGTTTTACTCTGCTTAGTAAGTTTTAGAAATGTTTCCCAATCCTTGCCGCACAAAGAGAGCTCATTGAATATTTGTTTTTTCTGTAAATCAAATTTAGTAGAATATTTTATAACCTTTTTGTGACTCTGGATTTGCTGAAATTTCCACTCATTAGAATTCCTGTAGACTTTTGTACAATGATTTTAAAAACGTGAAAATGACAACTTGCTAACTTTTGAAAAGGTCAGCAAATTTGCTAACATTTATTTATGTTAAATTGGTTGAAAACAATGACTTTTACAGTTATAAGTCAGCATTTTGTTTTTCCTCAAATTTTTTTTTAGATATTAGTAGGGATGATTATTACAGAGGAAATAAATGTATTATCAGGAGAGAAATGTTACAAAAAATGTCAGATTGATTTGCTAGGCAGGGAATACTCAGTATGAATAAGACATGTTTTAAAGCTCATTTGTATTGAATTGGACTGTAAAGTGCCTCCTCCAAATTTAAAATTACTTTTCAACATTCTACTGAATTTGATAGCATGTCTTGGTGAGATGTGAGCTAGATTTTGTTTTGTTGCCTCTTAGCAACTTCTTGGTTTAGGACTTTGGAACTTCTTTAACAGCTTACAAAATCTCATTGCTTTATATTGTTGATTTTGTGGCAGCATGTTCAGTATTATTTTCATTCTCTTTATGTCTCTCCTTTCTCCAGGAAAAGCTGCAACAAGGCGTCAGTACTTAATAGGGAGTCAGTTGGGTTGCTATGTGATGACTGCTTCAGAACACAGACTGCTGGAAGACCTGCATAGAGAACAACCAGATGGAAAGAAGGAGAGAGTGTACCATCTTCTTGAGACGGTCCTTTCCTCTCGTGACCTGCTGCTCTTGGCCAGGATAACTCATATTCAAGATTTCCCTGCTCTGTCTGTCAAACTAGCATTCTTGAGACAGGCATTCTTTTCTATTTGCTATGATTCATCTAGCAATGTGACTTTGCCTTTTTCCAAGCTGGAGAGTGTGCGCGAATGGATCATTGTTCGGATATTGATGAATGGCATTCTTAATGAAATTGAAGAAAAGGCTGCGATTGTCAGATGCTTGGTGGTACCAAATGAGGTTAGGATCAAGTCAGATAGCCATCGCAATGAATCTTATGAGAGGCCCAAACCAGGATATCTGATGACCAGGAAACAATGCATGCAGGATTTGGAAAAGGCGGAAACAATGTCAGAACATGTAGGGGCCTATGTTATGAGCAAAGTCATATCCGTCCATCTTGATGTTGTGAAAGAGATTGGTGATAGCAAGAAGAAAGAATCCATCTTGCAACACATTCTGAACAAAATCGTTGCTGATGATGGTGGATCGGATCAACCGCCACACAGAAGTATGCAGATGTATCTTGCTTTCCTGAGACAGTGTGTTTTCATAGTATTTCCAAATGACACGCATGAAGAACAATGTGAAATATGGGAAAGATGTATGAAATACATGGCCTCTTTGTTGGGGGAATCTTCAGAAGAAAAACCTGTGAAGCTGCCCATCACAATCAAAGAAGAGAAAACAGGACAAGGTGAATGCTCTTTTCTAGGGTCTCCATGCTGTAAGGAGGATCTTGGTGCTACAGTGCTCAATGCAGATGAAGTGGCAGAACTTGATCACATAAGAGACAATATTCAGGAAAGCTCTGAGTCAGATGCCAGGGAAACAGCTGTACATAAGCTTGTCATGAACCTAATAAGTGAAGAAGACATTTCATTTGTTCCTGTTTGTCTTGCACTCAGAAACCTGCCTGTAAAGATCCCCAATCTCACAAAACTGAGACTGTCATATTTCTATTTATTTCCTTCTTGCAGCCAAGAAGAGGAAGGGACTCAGTGGGCTCAGTGTTGGACATTATTTACAAGAAGCGTGCTCCGTATGATGGAAAGCAACAGAGCGTTCACTGCAATGATATATGTTCCAAGAACATTGACAAGTAGCATGAAGAAAAGTAGTGAAGCAAAGAAGGAAACTATCCATGAATTAGACAGTTCTGATGATGATGGTGACTTTCAAGATGGAGAACTATCCGAAGGGATGTCTGATTCTTCATCTTCATCTTCATCATCATCTTCATCAACATCATCAGCTGAAGAAGAAGAGGATGAGCTGAACAACACAGACAAGCCTCTCTTCATCAGAACAGGAGCAGTGATACATGACTCTACACCAAAATGGACTTGGGCAAAGAAACACACAGAACGATTGCCGCCAAGCCATAGGCAAGCAGAAACTGAAACAGGGAAGAAGGTGCCAATATTTCTAGGATCCACTCTGTCAATCGACAAGTTAGGATCCTATGTTATGACATGGGAAGAAGAGATGTGGATGAGGAAGTTGAAGCAAACGTATAATCTTCAGAAGCTTTCAAGGGAACAAATTATGCAGCTCATTGTGAATGAACTTTACTCAGAAGGTGATGTTGTTTATCTCCACCATCTAAAGAAGAACAAGCGTCCTGCCTTCTGCCCTTTGAAGATGGCCATTTTGCGTCAGGTCTATTTTTGGTTGTATGATGATGAAAAAGAGAGTGAGAACCTCGTATGGAGCCACTGCTGGGCACATCTTGCTGTCGTTATTGAAAAGATGAGGCAAAAGGCAAGGAATGGTTTGAGTGGAAAAAATGATCGCACAGTTGTCCTGACTGACAAGTACAGAAGGTTGAAGCAGCTGCAAATGCACAAGGCCAAACTGCAAGAGGAATTCAAGAAGAAACAAATGAAGAAAAGGAATGACTCAAAACAAAAGGCTGATCAGCCAGAGAAAGCAAAAGTCAAGAGCACCGATGGAACCTCCACAAGAAGAAAGATGAATAGCACTTCTGAAGAGAACTCCAGTACAGAGGTTGAAACCCCATTTTTTGTTAGAACTGGAGCATCTGTTCCAGATTTGTCGACTTCAAGAGATGCATCATCTGAACAGGTGCTGGACAAGACGCCATATACCATGGTTACAGAGAATGATGAGTCAGTAGCACTTGTGTATGGGAGACCAATGTTCGAGTCCAAGCTTGGAGCCCATGTCATGACCAAAGAAGAAGCCTGCTGGACACAGGCTATGAAAACAGCAAGTCAAGATAAGGGTATCAGCAAGGCAGAAGTAGTTGAGCTAATGGTACAGAATATGTACACCATGGCAGAGATCAGAATGTTTCATATCAAGAAAAGAAACAAGCAGAAGGTGTTTGATGGGAAGAAAATTGCTATATTTCGACAGATATACTACATGGTCTATCCACCTGCTCAGAATGATAAAAAAGACAAGTCATGGTGGAATTTATGGGCTTTCTTAACCAAAGCATGTCAAAGCCTGGCTGAGAAGGGAAGGAGTGTGTCCAATGCTTGTGTTTCTAGCCTATTAAAGAAGGAGGAATGGAAGGAGAAGCCAATCCACCTAGCAGAGAATAAGCCAAAGACACAGAAGGAAGTTGTTGAAACTACCAGTCAACCGCAGTCAAAAAGTAGTGCACAGACGAAGGGTTCATCTGACTCAAAAGCATGTGCAAAACTGAAGATACAAAAGACAGTTGTTGAAACTACTAGTGATTCACTGTCAAAAAGTACTCCACAGACCAAGGGTACATCTGAGCCGAAAGCTAGTTCGACTGAAGCAATGTTGCGTTTGCGTCCACATTTTATGCGATTGCTTCAGTGCTATTCATGGAATCCGGACATTTTTGTCAGATTTCTGACTGCAAATATCTTTACAGAGGATGAACTTGTTGGATGCTCGGGGGAAGTGACGTTGTTAGATCCATCCAAGGTGAGAGTGTATGAAGGTGCATATGCCCTATTTTATGATACTGACAACTCAGCTGCTCATCAGTCTCTTGTCAAGTATGTCAATCATCTGGACCAAGCAGAAACCTCGGACTACTGGGGAAGAGAAACACCACCCAAGGTAAAAGTGGAAGTTGAAAAATGTGTCAAACTATGTAGGTACACACCCAATGGAAAAGCTAGTGAAGCAAGTCCAAACTCAGACAAGATTCTAGCTTCAATGGCAGATAGGGCCATGATATGTAGGGATATCATTTATGAGGATATCAAACGGCTCCCACAGTACAAATTTGAGAGATGTCTCCATGTTGCCACTAAGTTGATGGAGAAATTGTTCTCGCGTGCTGAGCTGTTGATGGCCAATACATCTGGTACGAGAGGACTATGCACACTTGATCCGAAGAGGCTTGCTGTCTTGAAGTTCACTACATTCTCCATTGCTGGTGTTGCCCCATCAATGCATCAAAAAACATGGGCCACAATCCATCATGATGTTGACCAAGCACTCAAAATCAAAGCCTCACAGTTCTTAACTGAGGATAGGAAAGTGGAGAAGGATCTGGAATGCGCAACAGTACTCATCAGTTCAAAGTCCAGAAGTCAGTCGCAGAAAGATGAAACAGAAGCAGGATTTCAGATGATCTCCTGTACAGGTCTCATCCCATCTGCTCTCCGTAGAGAACTGTTACTTTGTGCTAAGGACAAAATAGGAGTTCTCAAGAAGCTGGTGACCCATTTCATGCATAAAGGTGAAGACTGGGACCAGTTTCTCTTCCGCGCACCAAGTAAGATGAAACTGGTCAGAGCTGTATACTGGAGTGTATGCTCGGTATCAATAGATAATCTAGGTGACAGTTGGATAGAGGCATTGAAGATCATCTCTGAACTTGTGAAGAGTAGGAAACTCTATGAGGAGTCCACATACAATGATGATGAAGAAGAAAGTCAAGAGAACCACGAATCTGGAGATGAACCCAAACAATCACAGGATGATGAAAGTGTTTCGTCAAGAACTCGGCCTGCTGAGCCAGAAGAATTAGGCCAGTCAAAATCTGTGTCTGCTGATCTTGAAGAAAGCAGTGATCAGTCAACAGCAAAGTCTTCTCCACGAAGAGATGAGAGTAGTCAACTCAGAGCTAGATCTACTCGAATGAAGAAATCTACGTGGAAAAGAATTGAAGGTGATCAGTCAAAAGCTAAGTCTACACCTGCTGAGGCAGAAAATAATGAGCCAATAGTCGAACCTGCCAGCAATGAAAGTGAAAAGACAAAAGGAAAGTCTGTGCCACAAGAAGGTGAAAGCAAGAAAAAGCAGCAACTAGCTCGAGATGTGAAAGGAAACACGCTTCGCTTGCTGAAATGCTTTCAGTGGAACAAAGAAGTTGTTGTGAGATTGCTGATTCAACACTTCTTGACTGAAACTGAGTTGGATGCTGAAATACAGAATCATGGGCCACATGAAGAGAAATGGAGGCACATCCAGGATGTATTCGCTCAGATGTATGGTGATGGAGAAAAAGACCACTGCATAGCATTGGTAAAACAAATCATGGAGTCGATTCATAAGGAAAGCACAAGCCCGCTTTACAATGTATGGATAAGGAGGTCAAAGAAGTCTTCTGTAGAGGAAGCTGCCCGTGCAACATCATTTGTGAAGGCTAAGTCACACACTCAAAGATCAGGAGATCTTGACTGCATAGCATTCATTCAAGAGGAATTTCCATGGCTTCCTACAGGAGAGGTTGGCAAGTGCCTGTTCATCTCAGATCACATGAGGGAATGCTTCTTTAGCAATGAAGAGCTCGCATTTGGCAGTTGTACTGGAGCCCCTGGATGGTTACCACTAGACCCGAAGTGAATGAAAGTCTTGAGGCATGTTGTATTTTCAGTAGCATCCGTACCTGAACACAAGAAGGAAAAGCTATGGCAAATGTGTTGCAACACCATTGACAAAAAGAACAGGCAGTTGAGGAAACAGCTTCTTGAAGAAGATGAGAAAGTGGAAGCATCTATTCCCGTTAATCCGGATGTTTTTGAGAAACAGATCCCAGATGATGCCAGAGATCACATGATGCATAACAAAGATGATGCAGTCACAGTGATAAGGACCTTGGTTCAACAGCTCTTCAACTCAGAGGATCTTATGGGAGATGCAGAGGAAATGACACCATCTCAGATGAAAGTACTTCGAGAACTCTTCTTCAGATTCCATCAAATAGCGCCATCTGAAAAGGAGGAAGCTTGGGTTCAAGCAATGCGAACAATCAATTACCTCAATAAGATATCAGGGTACAACTTCAAAAGTGAAGAGGAGGGGGATTCCTCATCTGACCAAGATGAAGACTGGGCAGAAGGAATGGACCAATATCCAGAAGGTGGTGATTCATCAGATGAGGAGAAGACTCCTGAAACAGATGATCTCACCCATGAAACTCAAGATGCAATCCCAGAAACAGGAGACAAGACTTCTGAAACCAAAGGTGTAACTTCTGAGTCTGAAGATATGACTTTGAAAACTGACAATGCAGAGACTATGCCAAGCAAGGAGAAAGCTTATGATCTTCCTCGAGACACCCAATCAGGAACAAATTCCAAGTCTTCAAGTGAGAATGGTTCTATCTGGAAATCTTCTTTATCAAGCACTTCTGAAAATGATGTTGAACAACAGAGTGAGACATGTGAAAGTGAAGGTACAGTGAAACAAGATGGTGATATCAAAGAAGAATCCTTGGATTGGTATGCCCTGATACCAATTTTGACTCAACTCTACAAACACCTGAAGGCATTTAAGCTTGAAGAAGATGAAATTATAGATGAACTGATCATGCATATCTTTGGCGTAAAGGTGTTAAATGGTAAAAATGCAGCATCATCACTGGATGAAAGTATTGAAATGCTGAAGAGTGCATTCTTTCTCTTATATAATGTACCAGAAGATGAGGAAGTAAAATCAAAGGATGTGCTTGAAGACAGACTAATGCACACTCTGATGATCTTAGGAGTGCAGTTGACCAAGAATGTGGATGACAGTTTGGTTGAAGGCGAAGCAGCTCTGAAGGTTCTGAATAAACCTAAACCATACCCAACAATTGCAAACCAAGAACAAAAGGTTAATAAGATGAGATCTCTTTTGATGGAAGCATTTAGAGCAGATGAAAGGTTGGAAATGGACAGCGCTAAGCTCAAGAAACTTAAAGGTAGTAAAGTGGAAGCAGTCATAAATGCCTTTCATAAATCATTTCCTTCTGAAGAGTGCATGGACAGAAAGACTGTAATGACTTTGATCTACAATTTGACAGTAGAACTCCAAGAACTCATCACAAAGAAGCTGAGATTCAAAGTGGACCATCTAACAGAAGCACATGTCAAAAAAGCTGTGTCTTCATTAGAAGTAAAAGCAAAGGAGCAAGCAAGCAAAGCCACATCAGCTACACCATTCTTCCAAGCGGTCATTCAGGAGCTAACCCATGTCCGGAAAGCAGTTGGTTTAGTTCCAATGGTACAAGTTCTGATAAGGTACCTCTTCACGTCAGAAGAGCTTGTCTTGCTTCAGCAATCTGACATGACTAACCTTCCTCAATCTCTACAAGGCCAAATGGATCTCATGCAAAGAACAGTCTTCAAAGTCACCAAGACCCCTTCAAGTGAGAGAGAAAATTTCTGGTCATGCATCCAGTGGATCGTCACCAAGGAAATCAGTGAGCTCAAAACACCTGACGAAGACAGCACCAAGAAGAAGGTGAAGAGTGAGATGTTTGTACCGGTTTATAATCGCTGTGCTGTCATGAAGTGTGTCCTGGGGATCACTCTTTCATTGGAGGAACAGTCCAAATTCCATGCAGACCCTCAAAGGTTTGAAACCATACATCCAGAGAGAGTCAAGGAGATGAAAAACTTGTACTTCCAGATCAGAAACATCCAGGAAAATGCGATGGAAGAGGAATGGGATCTTGTGTGTCATCCGAGAAAGAACTATGAAGTAGCACAACAATCATCATTCCAGAGCAAGAGTAACAAAGTAGGCAAAACATCAAAGAAAAGAATGACCTCTCCTACTCCTAAAGAAGAGGTTGACGTAAGAACATCTTTGCCAGCTGAAGAGAAAGACCTACTTCAGAAGCCTGAAAGTGTGAAACACCAAGTCAGTGGATCTAAAATACTACTGAAATCAGACCTGGCACTAAAGAATGAGAAAAGGAAATGCAGTGAATTGGAGAAAGATGAGATGCAAGGCACGGAGATAAAGATCGAGAAGAGGCAGGCCCTTTCAGAGACGGTAAAAGGTAAATTCGAGAAGCCTGTAAATGAGAAAATGCGCATTCAGGTACCAAAGACTGAGGAAAAGGAAGCTCCAAAGAGTACAATTGAAGAAAAGCAGACCCAGCACCAACAAAATGAGAAAAAGCGGCGTTCAGAGACAAAGATGGACCAAAGACAAGCCAAACAGCCCAAGACTGATATAGAGCAGATTCTGGGGAACAAGATTGAGGAGTCCTCAGCTCTGGAGCAGAAAGAGGTGAAAAATGAAGGCAAGAATCCTGGTATTGAGAAAAAGCAAGCACATGAGCCAAATGTTAAGAAAAAGCAGACTACTGAACCAAGGAAGGAAATATGGCCAGTCCACAAACCTAGGACTCGACGAGATGCCTTGCGTGCTGAAGAAATGAAAGAGCAAGCCAAAATCACAACACGAAGTAAAGCAAAAGAAGGGCCAAAAACTTCAGTGAATCTAGATAAGAAGATAGAGAAGCCAGCGCAGCCAAAAAGTGACGACAAGAAAGTGGTTAAGTCTCCTCAGGTCATTAATCCGAAACAAGCAATGACAGTCCCACACAAGAAAACTATAGTTGTGCTCGTGGATTACAGCATTTGTGACAGAGTGTGCAAGATAATGGCTAATGAGGAGAGTAAACAAATTGAAGAAGACAAAGAGAAGAGTGTGACCAATTCAATAGCGAACGGTTGTTCGTCTGACACAGATACAAGCCAAGCACTATCTGAAGATGCTGACATTAGAGCAGAAAATAGCTCTAAAGACTCAGAATCTGATGGAACAAGCAAAATGGAAAGCTCTTCTGATCCTGAAGTTAAAGGTGATAAGATGGAGGCAAAATGTGGTCCTGAAAACCTTTCTGATGAGAGTTCTGCATCTAATCCTCCAAAAGAGAACTTATCAGAATCTGAAGAAACAAGCAAAGTGGATAGCCTAACTGATCCTGAAGTGAAAGATGATAACAAGATGGAGGCAAAATGTGGTCCTGAAAACCTTTCTGATGAGAGTTCTGAATCTAGTCCTCCAAATGAGAACTTATCAGAATCTGATGGAACAAACAAAATGAATAGCCTAACTGATCCTGAAGTGAAAGATGATAACAAGATGGAGGCAAAATATGGTTCTGAAAACCTTTCTGATGAGAGTTCTGCATCTAATCCTCCTCAAAGCAAGAACTCGTCAGAATCTGAAGAAACCAGCAAAATGGATAGCCTAACTGATCCTGAAGTTAAAGGTGATAACAAGATGGAGACAGAAAACGGTCCTGAAAAGTTGAAGAATCTTGGAGATGAGAGTTCTGCATCTAATTCTAATCTAAGCAAGAACTTCTTAGAATCTGAAGAAACAAGCAAAATGGATAGCCTAACTGTTCCTCAAGTTAAAGGGTATAAGATGGAGGCAGAAAGCAATTTTGAACGCTCTGAAAATCAAAGTGATGAGTTTGACAGATCTGTGTCCAATTCTAACCTCAGTAAGAAATCAGGTGCAGAAGGAATCAGCAAATATTTCCCCGCAAATCCTGAGCAAAAAGATGATGATGAGCAGAATCGCACAAATACAGGTTCATCAGCATCTGAGATGTGTGATAAAGATGCAGACAGAATGGATGTTGACCAAATCGAAATTGCAGTGAGTCTCCTGAGGAGTGCTGTCGAAAATATACCAACTGTTTCCAATCTCCACGATGATGTAGCCGAGAGCTCGGAACAGCATGAAGAGCAAATCGCAAATGAGATCAGCAAGAAAAGTGAAAGTCCACTTGTGGATATGAAAGCCATTACAAGCAATTTACCCAAGACTTTTGGTCAAGGTGATAGACTAGAAAGTTGTGTGAATGTGGTTGATGTGGATAAAGTTGCAGAGAACCAGAGAGAAAAGGTCATCCAGAATGTGTCTACTGATGTTAATGATGATGATAAAGATGGCCAAAAATTAGAGGAAATAAGTCAAATCTCTCACATTGGTGGTGTTTTTGGAGTGGATTTGGACAAAGAATACAAAAAAGACATCAGCTCTCAAATTCAGTTCAGTTCTTCAAATGAGAGCTTGATAAACGATCAGGTATCTGATTCTTCAATAGACCCCACAGCTGGAGATGCAGATCCTGTCAGGGAACACATGACTACAGTTACACCATCTTCTCCAATGTATCAATGTATGGGTTATCCAGGGCCCTCACTGGGCAACTTGCAGCCTCCATCTGATGGGACTAACAAATACCAATGTCCAGTAGATAGCAATGAAGAACTTGTAGTGAATGATACTACCACCATTAGCAAAGAATGCAAAGTACTAGACGAGTGCGAGGGCAAGGAGGAAGAAATTACCAATATGTTAAATACTTCTGGGAGTGAAAACCCTGAATCTCTTTCAATATCAAATTTAAATCTATTATTGTTAGCAGCTGAAGTTAAGAGCCGAACTGAAGAAGGTTGTGATGTCAGAAATGAGGCACTTACTGAGACCCCCTCTGATAATTCCAAATAACAGGAGACAGATGATATTGGACAGCTTCATAACAGATCTAATGAATATGATGTAAGTTCTGATGGAAGAAAGAAAGGAAATGCTGAAACAGACAGCACATCGTTGCAACTTGATATGGATGGTAATGAAGAGCTCCTGAGTGATTCTAGTCAGCATCAAGAGACGTCAAATGTAGGAAATGAAGGTAGTGTTGATATGATTTCTGCGGACACTCCTTCTGTGCAACAGAAAGGATATGATGATGAAGAAGTCCCAAGTAATTCTAATAAGTCTGAAATTGCGGAGGAAGGAAAGAAGGAAAGTGCTCAACCTGGTGACAATGAGCAAATCCAAAGTGAATCAGACCTACAAGGAGAGAGCTCGGATGTAGGAAAGGAAGAAAGCACACAAATTCTTACTGCTGACAACATGTTACATGAAGAAAAAGATGAGGATGAATCTAACCATCTTGAAATCTGTTGTCATGTTGAATCAGAATTGGTTTCTCAAGCTCATGATCACGGTCCAGAGTTGCTACAGGAAAAGGATGATAGTAATCTGACCCAAATGGAATCAAATCAATGCCAAAACATGTCAGGATCGGATTTTGAAAATGATAAGATCTCTCAAACCCTCCTTGCTGTCAGCACATCATTGGAAATGAAAAGTGATGGTAATGAATGGACTGTGAGGGATTCTGAATGCGAAGAAAGTATTAATGCAGAAAATGACAAAATAATTTCAACTGTCATTGCTGACAAGAAGAGAAGTGAACAGACCAAGAGCTGTAATATTGAAAATAAGGAAATCGGTCAAACTTCTCATGCTATCAGTCAAGTAGCAGAGGTGGAAATGGAAAATCATGAACAGGTTTCAAAAGACAACAATGCTCAAAGTGTCTCAGTTTCCAATCCAGTGGCACAAGAGGGAAAGGATATAGATGCAGTGGTTCTGAGTGATTCTCATTGTGCAGAGAGCTCTCAAATAGGGACTGAAGAACACGTTCAAACTGATAGCTCAACGTCTCAACAGGAAACAGGTAATAGGGATAAGGTCCAGAGTGATTCTGATCAACATGAAGAGATTTCTAATATTGTTAAACCTTTCCCTGTTAACAGTCCACCAACACAAGAGGGAAATAAAGATGATGAACAGTCTCCGAGTTATTCAAATCCTGCCTCAAATGTATGTCTCCTGCTGTAGGCAGAATGCTCCAAAGCCGAGGCTCATGAAATGCTTATTGGGTAGCATACTGTCAAAAGTCTGAGATGGTCTCTCCATCTTCATTCATCATGTTTTATTTGATTGATTACAGTCAACTTTGCTTAGCTGAATTTGTTTGGACTAAAACAATGGATATGGCATGTAAAAGATTTACTAATGCGGGCTAAGAAGAATATAATATAAACAGAAGAGGATTTGGAAAGACCTTTGACTTGGGCGATTAATTTGGTTTATGTGAGGTCTGTATACGAGGTCTGCTGTAGTTCATTTGAAGAGCCTATATCATGGAATTAATGAGAAAGAAATTTCATACTCGATGGATGGATCCTTGTTTTGATAAGTGTTCCCGACTAAGGAGTGAATTGAAATGTGCCAAATATAATTTAAGCAATTTTGAATAGATGTTTTTTTTTGTTTTACAGGTCAGCTAAAAGTGTAAGTTTTTTTGCCAAAGATGATCATAGTTTTGCATGTTTGCATGTATAAAAAATAGACATTAATTGCTGTCAGTCACAAGTCAAGTGAAACTTTATATGTCATCCTTCTTTTTATTATACAGTGAACTCAAGTCCTTAAATCAGTTGCTACAGTCTCACATTTTATTGCATACCTATGGGTTGTTGCAGTTATGAGGTCTGATGTTACCGTGTTTGTAAATAGAAATTTGATGTTTTATGAATGATTTGTTTGTTAAAAATTTACCTGCATGTTACAACATTTTCGAAATATAATTTCTATGGAAGTTCTCTTTTCATTGTATTCACTTTTCGATATGAAAAAAAAATGTTTGTTTGTAGAATACAAAAGGTTTATACCTTGTTTTAGATTATCTGACCTCTTTATAAACAGTTTAAATGCATTCTAAAAATGTCAATGTTAGCAATTCTATTTATAATTGGAAGCTCTTTTGGTTATATTAAGATTATTTTTCCAAATGAAAGTAATGCTCCTATCTTGGACAAGTAAAATTGCATGAATGTGTACTAGGATACACCAGGCCTTTGTTTGCATGAATCGATATTTATCTAATTGTATATAATTACGTTTCTCACATTTGAAGAAAGCATTATGTAATATGAACGTGTGACCCTCACTGAACAATAACATGTATTATAAATACGAATTGTAGTTAAAAACAACTGAAGAACCAAGTTAACATTATTTTTTAATTACTTGAAGCTCACTACTTAAAACGTTGTTTTTAAGATTGTTTTTTACTTGTTTTAAATGTACTTTGAATGTATAACAAGTAAGATACACCTAACTCTATATCATCCAGAATCACAATATGA